>JAOWBH010176623.1:0-10302 GCA_028566215.1 Silene coronaria
AATCAGAATCAACAGTCGAGTACACAGTGACTTTTACTTGCTGAATCGTTATTGAATACTTCTAACTCTCTAGTTCTTAGTATCAATTTCTCCTTTCATCTAAGTATTGTCTAAAGTGTTTATGAGTTTTAATTAAGCCTCCATGAAGCTTACAAATAAACTTTGATTAAGTTTAAAGATTTTAAATTGACACTTAATTCACCCCCTCCCCCTCTTAGGTGCATCCGTTCTTGATTCTTCAATGAATTATAATTGACACGTGTTGCATGTTCGGTTACAAGAAGCATAGTCAATTAATTCCATCAAGATACAAGTTATGTCAATCACTCTCACTAAAATTCCTCCTTATACATCAGTCATTTCTTGGTTAAATCTAAATGGACACACTCCCTTTTGGGTCACAATCAAATTATCATGAATAAAAAAAGCAGTTGTTTAGTCAATCTCAATCTATTATCTACCTCCCATTCCTATTATTAAATAAGTAGAATGTTCCTCTTTTTGGTCGCAATCAGTTCATTTATAAGATAAACTCTACATGCTTAATTCTCTCAAATTCTTTGCCTCTTGTGTTTGTGGAGAAACTTCTCAAAGAGTAGGCTTGTATGTTCTTTATTCCCTTTTATCATTGTATTACCAAAGTACATAGGGATCTCATTTATCGGAATAGGCCCACTCATAATATATACGGAAGAGTTATTTTTACGAGAAATATCTCTTCCCGAATATCAACAAAAGAGGCAATCTTCTTCAAGGTACTAAAAGTAAGTTAAAGAATACTTGTTTCCTGTTCCTTTCAGTTGAAAGAAGCTAAACTGCATTGAATGGAATTTAACTGAACTAAATTGAATAAAGCTAAGCTGAACTAAATGAAGCTAGAGTTAATTTGTGAAGAGATGAACTGAACTGAATAAAGCTGTACTAAAATGCAGTAGTCATTCGTCAAATGTTGAAAATCAAATCTTTTGACCATGTCTAAATCCCTCATTAACCAACTTTAGTAAAATGCAGTAGTCATTTTCGAAGTTTGATAGTTCATGGGAGTATTTTTATACATTAATGTTTTTTTGCGAAGAAAACATAAATCAGGTTATAGACAACCATGGTCGTATTTTCATATTTTACGAACATCGTCTAAAATGAACTGTTTGCATTGTAAATTCACTGAAATAGTCTCTAAAAATCAACTCAGAATTTAGGAACGAGTAACAGAAACAAAAGGATTGGAAGGGTGGGGAAGAGGGACCCCAAAAAAAAGTTAATGCAAGTAATTATCAGTAGCAACAGTAAGTTTGGCAAGTAAACATGTCGAGACAGTGACAATAAGATGCCTTTGTTATCAGTAAAGTTGAATAACAAGCAAGTATAACTGCATTCAAACAAGCAAAGCACCCCTTACCTCTCATAGTCTCGCATCTAATTTATCTTGTTTGTTCAATCACACCCCACCACCATGAGCTTTCAGCGGCAAAGCACTTAGTTTAATTCATATTCCGATCCAGCTCTCAAAACCTAGAGGGTTCCACAAAATAGCCGTATCTAATACCCGACATTGCATATTGGTCAACTGATCAAGTGTTGAATATCATCAGCCATTTAGCCCCAGTACCTTTCCTGATACGGCTAAAAACCCAAAGTTTCTACCGCTATGTATTAATGAACAGATGAGGATTACCGAGGATCAAACAGAGACAATTCATAGAATTACAGAAACCATTATTCGAGTATACAGACCATAAATTTCCGACAACATAGTATGAATGTGTCACTTAGCGATGGTCAGAAAACAGTGAGATAGACTACATACACTACACATCATCAGCTTCTATTGTACTTGAGACTTGCCAAAAAAAGATGCAGCATACATATAAAAGGTCATTATACCTGCCTTGGTTAAGCTGAATCTTGTAATACAATGCGAAAACACTGCTGTTTTTCTGCCTGCCATGTTTGAACATCGAAATCTCCATAGTTGATTGAAAATCTTCTGTTTGGATGACATATCAAATGAGAAGAAAATGGCAGACTTCCACATGTCTGGAAAACAGAAACACGCCATCTTCATGCACTAATCAATCAGAAGATCCTTTGCTCGCTAGCATCTTGTGATTTGTAATAACCCAACTAATTTACACAACTGGCTCTACTAAGACGACTTCATTATGCTACCTCCCAATTCCAAGTGTGTTAGCTGTGTATGCCACGTAACCAACGAGGTGAACTTGTCTTCCCCATGTTTGAATTATAATCTCCTACATTTGCTACAAAAAGGGGATCCCTGTCCTCGGGGCTATACTTTTCTGAAGAGGTCTTAGCAGAGGAGCTTCCACGACCTTCTTGCTCCAACTCTTTGCTTAAATCTTCCATCGTCTTTTTCACAGTCGCTTTACTCATTTGTCCCGGCTCAGTGGTTGCTATACCAACCATTGTAATCCTCGGTAAAAGTGGACTGTCTTTAAGTTCTTCATTGGTATAATATCCAGGTGACTCTACTGTCCTGTGAGAATGAAGAAATGTAAGAATGAAGAAATGTAGTCAGGAGAGGTGGCTGAAATTATCCAGATGAGACAATCTACAGTTCTACACTATGCCAGCCAACATTTCTCAAGGGTTTCAGAGATCAATGCAACCTTAAAATCTTACAACATGATTCACTCAGGCTATATCTTACAATTTTTGTTTCTTAAATGCCTGGTACTATACGATGACCTCACAAAGTCATGTCTACTTCCTAAGCTTCAGTTTTCCGATTTCAATTTTTCGCTCTGCCCCTCCCCACTTTTTTATAGTACTGCCATCAGAATTTTCAAGATAAGCCCGTTGCTTATTCTTTCTACAAAATTGGAACCCTCGTGATAAGAGACAAGAATTACCTTGTATCAGCCTCTTTCTTGCATTCATGAGGTTTTTTCATCCATGGTGGTCTCAGCCAATCTCCTAGTGGAAAACTATGATCTGCTTGTTGCAAAAGAGTAGCTTGATCTTCATTTTCCTGTTCCAGCTTTACAGAAGAAGGATGTTCTTGCGATTTGTTTTGAGTTTCCATATTTAAGTTTGTGGAAGTGCCCAACTTTGCCACTCTTGACCAGGAAACAGCACTCCTGTAAGCAGAAACCCAGAAACAGTTTAGCTAATGGCTATATAGACTAGCAAAAGGGCTACAGATAGGTTTGAGGTCATATCATATATGGGTCATTTGTTACGGGTCAACTCAAACGGGTCATCTCGGATTGAGGCTATTTAAGGTTCTTGTTTCCAATCACTCATTTTGACTGATGTTATTTTCAGGTAGGCCATTCGAGTCATGACAATTGAGCCAGGTGCCCAAGTCTACCACCAAATAAAACATCGTTCTGATTTCTTCCGAAACCATTTTTCTAGCAAAGCCGCCATCATCATTTGGAGATTAGTCACATTTCTACTTTGAAACAAAATAAGGCAGCAAAAGTAGATCAGAAGCATCATGTAACATACCTCCTCTCAAATGAATCAACTATATACGGAAATTTTGGCTGAATCCCGGTTGCCTTCCTCAACCACCGGTTCCCCAACAATACTTTATCAGCAGCAGATAAGAGTTGCATCTCTGCAGCCTTTGATATGACACTTAATGGTATTCCAGACTGTCCCATCTCATCCATTAGTTCCTGAACCTGAAAACAACATCTCTTTAGAACTCTAATAAATAATTACTAGTTTTCATAGTTCACAACAATGTGTTAGGCTTAAAGAAACAGGAAAGTGATTTTGGTTCCTCTATATGGCGTGAATAAGTATCCTAACAGCTTGCTTTCTATGACTACATGACAGTTAAGACGTATCTGTGCTCACCTCTGTCGACTCCCATAAGCTATCAGCACTCTCTTCAATGGCCTCGGCAGGAAAGCTATCATCAATCACATCACCTCGCCGTTGTACATATCGGCTTTGAATCAAAGAATGGAAATGCTGATCGACGGATTCCTCGAGAATATTATCCAGCACACTTTTGTCAAAAAAATATGGAGTATACCTGATAACAAGAAGTTTTGTTTTTAATAACCAATTCCTCACAAACTAGACTCTCAGGCCTGATATCACCCCAGGGCCCAGGTGGTGCTAAATTCACATAGAACTTTAAAGTTGGATACCTAAGTTATTGGACAAGTGGATGAGACAGAATGGAAAGGATGGGAAGGGGGCAAGAGGAGAGGGAGATAATTCCCCCATTTGGCTAAGCATGAAGAAAGGGAAGGGGAGGCGGAGAGATAATTCGTGAAAAGCTAAATCGTGCATGATGGAACCAAATTTGTTAGCGGAAGAGGTTGACATGGTGCTTTATCATAGAACCCAATATCTTTTTACAAATTCAGTTCTATTCCTAAAATGGAATCGAATCATGCAACACTGCTTCATATTAAGTAGAGTAACCGCATCCCCCACATGGACATGCGCATGATACTGAACACTTCATTTAAGCCAAAAACATGAAATTTTTCAAAAAGCAGCTGAGTGCGGCAAATAGAATTAATGAACCATCGTTCTAACCAAGTATGAGTACCATATCCAGGGTGTAAAGGAGACATCCAAAGAGCTTGGAAATGATTTAATTTTTGAAGGGTGGAGGAACAAGGGTGTATAGTCCCCTCCCAGAATCTCCCCCTCTCCTTCCTAGCTGCACTTAATAGTTTCGTAGACAAGTGATGTTGGATCTGATCCACTAACTCTATCCCCTTCCTCCCCTCCCTTTCCCCATCCAAACACGGTGAAAAAAATATTCATAATAGCAACTTAAATGATATAACCAACCCACTTGTATCCTATATGGCCATCAAAAGAGAAAAAGGAGGAAGAGTACAAATAAGGGCAATCAATCTCTTGATACAGGACGGCTGCAAGTCTCTTCCACCATCTCCAAAAATGTTGAAAAAACACTTTTTCCACAGCAATAAGGAAATACATGACGACATCGGTCACATATCCCGATGTCTCCTTTTTCATATTGGTCTCGATGTAGAATTAGGCCAACCTCAATGATCTAATATTCATACCCGCAAAACATAATTAATTAAACTACATCCAGTAAAGGAACACTTTGAAGACCTACAAAATTCTTAACTAAGAGTGTTAGTTTTGAAGCCGCGTCCCTCTCGTTTTCAGAGTCAGTCATAAACCTAAATGTAGCCTGATTAATCCCATACTGCAAACAGAGACAATAGCGAGTCTAGACATATAATAGTTGTTACCTCTCCCGTTAGCTACTTTATTTGTTATACTTCGTACATATTACCACACAGGGCCATGGAAAGGGAAAAGAAGTAAGAGAGGGAAAATGGACAAAACTGAAACCAAATCCCAATCCTCCATGTGATTGATTGTCAAACAAACACCAAACAAATTTCTAACTCAACTTCAAAAATGCACAGCTCTCTCTCATGATCATGACCTAAACTCACCTTTATCGCCTCCACCATCATATCATACATTTATACCTCCTTCCAGCATCCCATCCTCACCGTTGCTCCAATAGTCCAATGTGGAAGTGGCGTCATCTACTTCTAACCATTTGGTGGCCGACATAGACTACCTAGCTCATAGAACTAAAGCTTTAGTGGCAAGAAACACCCACTTTAGGTAAAAAGTGGTCATTAATGGATGGTTGGCATCTAACAGATCTAGGTACATTTTTCACTCTCCTTCCCTCTCTTTTCATCTACTTATCTACTTACTTTCTTCAAAGCAATAGTGAGCTAGATAGTTATGGGGAAGTAGCAGAATTGGTGGCGCATTTGGGCAGTTTCTGCGACAGCCATGTTTTACGTATAAGAAATGTGAGACCAAAGTTCCCTCTTCTGAAACCACCAGAGGAAATGACCCCAAAATCTCTGTACCAATAAAAGAACCCCTAGGACGATCCTTCTTGACTCAGTAAACTTCTCCTGATCCAAATATATGTATCAAAGGCCAGAGAGTCAGAAGCTGATCACGGCAAAACCTTGACATTGTGTCTTTTCAAGCATCGGCCCTGTGGATGAGCAACCCGTGCGGGCGCACAGGGCCCCAAAATTCTTAGGGCCCAATTCTGTTACTCTATTCTGATATAATAAGTAAATTTTGATAGGTATAAATTCATTATATCCAAAGTTGCGCAATGGTTCTAACGTACAATCTCAAGGATGATGACCCGTGCTCGAATCCCCTTGTCAACATTTTTGTTTCATTCTTAAATTATGGGGCCCACTAAATGTCTGCCACTATATATAGAGGCTTTAGTTGGTCTATTTGTGATTTCTTATATGTTATTTTTTTTTTTTTTAATTCATTCAATTCCACCATACTAAACTATACCAAAAATACTTAAGGTGATCTTATACAAATTTATTTATTTAATAAGTAAAAGCCTGTGTTTGCATCCATTTTATTTATTTAATAAGTTTCCTTTGTGACGGATGAGTATAGGTTGTGATGGGTTAAGTATCACCCACATGGGTAAATAAGACAAATTAAAGCGCCTATGGAATCACAAATGATTTGTCTTATCTATTCATGTGTGTTACTTGGCCTATCACAAGCTTATGACAGATATCTACTCTAAGTCTCAAACCATACTATTCTTGTTATACTTATATTTTATACTCCGTATTTATTTTGACTAATTTCTTCAAATACATGCATAACTAGAAAAATGTATTTAATTCTTCTTATATACAAAAAACAAGCTCGGGAAATATCCAACCATAAAAAAAACATTCAACAATTTCTTAAAACCAGTTATTCTCATACTCCCTCCACATTTTAATGTTCTTCCTATTTCATTAAAATAATCCTCACAAATATTAAAGAAATGGGAAGAACATTAAAATGTGGATGGAGTAGTATTTTAGGCCAAGACAAAAATATCGGGGTGAACGTTCTAAATTTAGAGATGATCGTAAACCTGTAATTAGGGCCCCAATATAAATTTCGCACAGGGCCCCCAAATTGTCCGGGACGGCCCTGTCAAGCATTTTCACAGTTTATTGACGTCTATTTCTTTTACAATTTACAGGGTTACTTCTCAGTCTATTGAGGCAAATAACAAGTAGTATCCTCCAATCAGTGTAGAGTTTAAAGAAAATCCACAAAGTCCCTATCTCAAATTGTTTCTTTATTTTATATTATTACCATATAGTCGACAAAATGCCGAAATCATCTATACATGAACATTCAGTCATGTGCACATGAAATCAGATTTTCCAATAAATGATAGAACCAACATACCACTTGACTCCTTCTGGGGTTGCAATAGCAATATCCAAGTTTTGGGCAGAAAACACAGGAACTCCATCAATGCTTCGACCATTAGTTTTTTTATTTCCATTCAACAGTTTAGTAGCTGCCTTGACCTGAAATCAATGGAAACAACAAGAAATATCTATGTCATGTTATGTGCTTAATAGATACTAACTCCAACAACAAACTTCTGATTGTTACCTGTTTTGCATTGGGAACAAACTGAAAAAGATGAGGCTTCTCCTGTAAATGAAAATTACATCAATAAGTTCCGAATTCAGTGCAGGCGAACACTTGGTCACCCACCCGCCCATTCTCAAAGAAGTGGAGATGGGGGGAGTTGTGCCAATAGCATAAAAAAAGAACATTGCAGGAGCTTCAACCCTCAAGTCTACGCAAACTTCATAAATAATTTCACAATCCAGAGGGTTTTGTCCAACAGTGACTGACTAAATAAGTTATAATCCCATTCGTAGTATAGGAGATTTTTCTAGACTAACTGGACTTTTCTGTATCCTCTTCTTATGCAATAGTGCAAATCTCAGCCTTATACTAAACTCACACATCTCATCTTATTCCATTTCTTTCCCTCATCCATGCATCGCATCCTATTACAGCCTAAGTACTTTTCATTGGATTTCTATTCATAACTGCATGATCATTCCTTTTGGTAGCACTATAATTACACACATCAGAAGCACGGATCATACCCCACAAAAAAAAAGGAAAAAAAAGCAACAGCGTACCTTAAAATGCTCATATGCTAAATCAAGTCGACAAGATCCCACAATGCCACTAGGTATGTTCAGTTTTTTGACGTATGAAACTGAAAAGATAAGAACAATTAGTAGAGTATCCAAAGCAGCTGAAGTAAAGAGATATAGTGTTATATAAACCAGACACTTTGCCACTACAGAAAACAATTTAGGAACATTTTTATAAAATGTGATTATGGACCATCTATGTCATTATGTATATACTGTGAACCCATTACTTGACCCTCAGGGTATCGCAAACCAGCATACAAAGCGAACAAGACCCCTTACAATGAGAAGGACCAAACAAAAATTGGAGCTGCCACATGACAATTCCAACCCACACCTGCATCACCCAGGTCCATGAAAAAACGGAAGACGGGACCAGATTCATTCTTTACTACTGAAGACAGCATTTTCTTCATCCATTCTGGTGCTCTGTATATGCATAGAACAAAACAGCAATAGCACTCGTGTAAGCATACCCTAAAGTGAACAAAGAAATGGGAGAATAATGAAAAACAGCAGAAACAAAATGCTTTATCTTCCCCTCCTTCCATTTTTTCTTATCTCAGTGTCCTTTGGGCCTTTGGGGTGCCTAATTGCTATTTTACGTAACCATGAAAGCATTCTTGATTAGCATTCAATGCTTTACATAAGGAAAACCACTAGTATGCCTAGGCTTCCAAGTTTCAAGAAGTCTTCTGACATCAGTCAAAACTCGAAAGGCATGGAGATATATCTCCAAATATCAAATGTAACGACATATTACATTGAGAAAACTCAGAAAACATACATATATAAATATAAATAGATCGGCAAAGTAAAGCACAATTATTTTTGGTCCAACAAGACAAAACTGCAATCTACAGAGAAACAATTACCGCAAAGGGAGAAATAACGAAGTATGGTTTTCATCAATAACACATTCTAAGTGTAACTACATGACCTCTGTCCTTTTCAAGGTTGAAGCAAAGCTGAAGCTTCAAAAGAGCATCATCCAGCGCAAAAAGTAGACTACTACAAAATCATTATTATTACCAAGGGCAGAACTACAAACCATTACACCCATAGGGGAAACAGGAGAATCATGACTTCAGTAGTTAAAAAACTGAAGATAAGTGGTATAGTGATCATATGGAACAACCTAGCTTCAAATTGAAAAAGCGGCAGGAGGCACGTCCATATGGATAATAGTACAGGAGAACATTATTATCTAATATATAGGCTACTTCAAAGCTTATATTGCAAAGAATAAGATCCTCAAGAGTTGGTGCCCATCGAAATACAGGACAAAAGCTCCCACTTTTGTGGAACATATGCTGCCAACCCAACAATCAGTGAGCAAACATGGACCGGAGCTTCCATTGGACAGGTTTGGTGGCTTAAACACCTCACACTTAGGTAAAACTAATAGTTTAAAACATCAAATCCACTATTTGTTGAGTGATATCAAGCAATTCAGTGGCCATGTAAAATAGAAATCCTCCTTACAATTAGGTAAAGACAACTAATTAGTTGGAAGCTCCCCAAAAAAATGAATCTATGTAGAGTTATGGTCATATATATCAGTATATGTACACCTAAACAAAATTTTCTGAAATCATACTTCCAAAACATACGAAGCATAGTAGGCCTACTGCCTATAATAATAATAATTTGTTTTCTTTATATCCAACGATTTTATTTCTATCAAACTTCCAACAACAATCAAAAGGACAAATATCAGCCCCAACTGCTTGTAAACCTCACTATTCTGTAACTACACGTAAACTTCATTATCCTTTAACTCCAGATAATGTTCTTAGAAATTTAGACGCAATTGTTGTTACTCGTCATCCAAAACATTAGGCATTATGTTAACACTAGATAAGGCTCTACTTATCCCCTTTACCTTGCAACATCCGAGACCCCTTGACACACTAGGGTAATGTTGTTGCCTTGCTCTTAACCACTTCTCGAAACCATCATTCTAAATTACAACACAGCCCTAACGAACGCAATTACAACCCTTAAGCTACCATGAGTAACAAACTAACTGAAAACGATATTTCTTGTTTACAAACTATCATTCTCATTAACAACACAACCCTAACGAGCGCAATTATACCTTTAAGCTCCGTTTGGATTGAGGGAATTGGAAGGAGGGGGAGGGGAGGGAAAGGGAGGGATTTAATTTCCTTTGTTTGGATACAGAATATAGAGTGGGGGAAATGGAGGGGAAAGGAAATGAGAGGATTTATTTTCCCTCCTATAGAACAAACTATAATCTTTCCTACAATGGCAAGATTTGGAA
>JAOWBH010176634.1:0-10302 GCA_028566215.1 Silene coronaria
GTCTTCTTGTCCCTCGACTCCCTCCCACAATTCTCTTTACCTTCTATTTCTCCTTTACCATCATCTACCTTTTGTACAATCTCCGTGTTTTCGACACCTGAATCTTTCTTCAAGGGAATGAACTCTTCCAACACTGGTTGACAAGGACATCCATCTCGTCCCATATACCGTGAATTTTCTTTCTTTAGAGTTTTGATTGCTGCACCAAATCCACTTTTAGTCATTACTCCCACAGTCTCAGCAATCATTTATTTACGCTTAAGTTTGACAAAAGACCAAGGAAAGGCAAGACATATACGATAATACTTAAAAACAGAAACGTAAAGAAATGACTGAGACACACACCCAGATAAGAAAAGCGCAAGGAAGAAAGGAGACAAACCATCATCCAAGAGAAGAATGGAGAGCGGGAGTTGGCGATGAAAGACTTGAATATACGACAACTCGGTTTCTAACAGGGTGATAAACTCCTTAAACTTGTCATGTCTAAGGGATACATCATTGATCATGGAAACATGTTTAAGAAAGCCATGAATAGTTTCGGGTTTCATGTCGAAACTAAACTCAGGACATATCAAACCCATGTTATTGTTGTTGGTCTCTTGTGTTTTAAGAAGAGATTACTCAGAAAATCATGAAAAAAGAGAGAGAAATGAGGGAAGTTGGTTTGAGTGTTGAAGGCTAAGCTGGAAAGTGAAGATTATGCATAGTCAAGATTCTGTTTTGTTTAACATTCTCCATTTTTCACACTATTTCTTACATTTTTATTCAACAGCGTTATTTTGTAGGGGACCTTAATCTCAACTTTTTTGTCATTTAGCCGATTATTTTTAGTAGAAACAGATCGTATTAATAGATTATAGATTTATAGATTTTATTGTCGTGTACTGTGGCGGAGCTAGAATTTATGGTTAGGGAGTGAACAAGTAATGTCGTAAGGCAAACTAGAAAATTTCAAAATATTGAACTAAAATTTCGCATTATTCATTGTTGAGCGGGGATGAACGCCTCTGCTAACCCCTCCTAAATCAACAACTATTCATGTTTAAATGTGTTGAAAATGTCGGATAAATTAGTAATTTTAGATGTATAGAATGTTGTATTGATTTGAAATACGGAGTAACTAATTAGGGCCGTAATTTCTACAACTGGTATAGTTTTTAAATCGTAGTCCACATTTTCATGTTACTGAATAGGTCATAATCTAGTGATTAAGACGAAAATATTACAAACGATAGGTTACATGTTCGAATCATGGTATTATAGGCATAAACTTTCATGTTAGCAAGCTGTTGAGTAATAAAAGTGTGTGTGTGTGCGCGCGCATAAAAGAATGAATTCATAGATCCAAACAAAAAGTGTAGATGTGTAGAATTGTAGAAGTATTAGAAGGGAAGCAATGAACGTGGAGAAGAGGAATGTAAAGATACATTTGGAGATTAGGTGTCCTATAGAATATTAGATGCCTCCCTTTGAAGCTAAATTTGGTAAAAGTAACCAATCATTCAAGGACAAGCTTCAAAATCTCCTTTTCATAATTACGGTTTTCTAAAGTGCACTCTTAGGACACGCATTAATAACCTAAATACAGAAAGATTTACGAGAACACTCCACCAAGTATTATTCATGTTGGTAGATAAGACAAAAACATCTAGAGAGTTGCAATTTGTTGTCTTTTCTACACACATACAACACTTGACATGTCGCAAGCTTGTGACGGATATGCTCGTCACAAGGGATACTTGCTGATATTTTTATGAAATTTTCTTTATATAGGTTATATATTAAAGCGTGTCCTAAGAATACACGTTAGAAAAATCGTAAAATGGAATCATTAAAATCAGTGAGTGAATATACTCGCATGCTTCCTCCACTCATTCAGTGTACTAATTAGATTCTCTGTTTGTTATTTGTCAAAACACTTGTTGCACATTTTATAGTGTTTTGAGTAAGCATGGGAAGTGCATACATGTAGAATTGACTGCTTCTTAATTGGATGTCCTAATTACAAATAGCATTTTTAGGCCACCATCATTTCTTCACTGCCCACTTCAGAGTTTAGGGTATAGACTATACACCACTCTACTAAATCTATTTCCTTTAACACAAATTCGTGCTTAAGACGCAGGCATCCGTTTTATAATTAAAACGGGTTAAGCTTTACCCTTTTACATACAAGACTAGAAGAGACGAGAATAAATATCTAGGAAATAACAAAAGTTTGTCTCCATCCATCCAGTCCTTGATCCATTTTAGTTATACAACAGATATCTCCGCCTTAAGGGAGACTAGTTTCATTAATCCTTTCATAGAAATCCAACGCAAGTACTAAAAGGGATGTGTGTGAAATTCTCGAGAATTATCTGGTGTACCATGTCATCGTACGAAAACGCAGGGTAAAATTATCGTCAAAAAAGGAAAGTTTATCACTGGTTACGGTGTATAATGCCATGTTAAAGCCAGCGGTAGGCCGGTACCTAAAAATTTTCCAAAGGGGTTGCAAATAGAAAATAAAATAGAGTTGCATATACCCAAATAGATGCCCTTGACATTTTGGCACAGCATCTTGCACGTGCTGTCAAATTTAGTACCGTACCAATTTAGTATAGGACAATTATTTGCTCTCCTCTAATGAAATAGCAGAATCTGGGAATCTAATCAAAGGAGGTAATGCAATAATGTGAACTGTGAAGGTGTCTGTTGTTTAATTTCACCGCTGCTTTGTCTGGCTGGACTAAACCGCGGATATTTTGGCCTACCCAACGGAAACTTTGTGTTTGGGTTCGGACAGTTGCTACCAGGAATTTCAAAACTGAACAAAGGGACACAGATGAGTGTTTTTGAGTCAAAACAAAGAAGAAAAGAAACAAGAAGAACTAGTAGGCTGAAAAGAATAAGTCACCTATGTTGCCGTTGCTGACTCAATGACTTGCTTCTATGTGCCCCAAGACGGAAATAAGGAAACTGTGTTGTATGCAACTTTGCCATTCTAACGGAACGAACCTTGTCTACAAACACAATAGCAATGTCAATCATCTGCTGCTCAGGTTTAAACTATATAAGCTGAGTTCAAGAGCATAAATTACGTAATGAGCATGTAAAACCATACACACATCAAGGATATTAGATTATACCCTTTTTGTTTCTAGAACTGCCACGCTTTCAAGCTTCAGTATACACTATACAGTCAATTAGCAGCATTATTCAGTAAAGCAAGTACTTCATATCAACTAACGGAGTAGAACACCACCTTATTCCCGCGGTCTGAGTAGCAACTAAAGTGAACATACAAAGCCTAATGAAATCCGACATGCAAGGCAGGTCATGTTTTTTATCGCTCACCCTATGTACTATGATTATTACTAGTTCAAAGGCCGTTTTTGTATTTCTTCCACAAGTGCAAGGCAGAGATGGAAAAATAATACCTCACAAACCATTAAAAAAAAAAAAAAAAATTATGCTGATTTTTCATCTCTATACATGATTAAAAAGACTACATCTTGGAACTCCTGCACTATCAATTACGTATAGTTTCTATATTCTTCATATAGGTGTTAAACGACTCCTAAACTAATCCCATACTGATAATAGCAAGTACCTTGCATTAGCAGTGTTGAATGCTTGGAAGTAGCATTAGCAATGACAAAGTCCATTATTTGTGTAGATGCGTAACAACCGCACATAGTTTGATATTCAGATCATTCAAGCATTTACGAACCATTATTGTTGTAAATACCAGAAGAACTTGGTTCCTCACCATAATCAGAATACGATTCACTACTAAGCTGGATACTTGAGGTTTTAGCTGCTCCATTTTCCAAACGCTGATTATCAGCATCTAGGATGTCTCGCAGGTCATCTAAGATATATGGCTCAATCAGTCTCCAGAAGCAAATTGAATTGTTTTCTATAAACCCCACCCAAAACACTTTCCCCTTCTGCTTTACCCTGAACTCCAATGACTTCGATTTCAATGCTTTCAAGACTCTCTCAATATCATCTTTATTACCCTGTAATTTCAACAATATATCTCCAGTAGCTGTTCTGTAACCATTATACATGAACCAGTAAGCAAGAGCTCGAGGTGACAACCATCGATGAATCAATTTGGGAATGCTTCGTCTGCCATTTGACCAAAACTGATCAGCATAGAAATTAAAAAATGCATGTGGGACTGTCAAAAACTTTGATGGAATATTATCACCATCATCTCTTGAAGAATTCGAAGGTTGCAACCACTCGTGGTACTTGTTATAGATATGTCTTTTCAGGACAGAATGCACGGCTCTATTGTCTTTGAACTCAAAACGTAGAAAAGGTTTCATTTTGTCCTCGGCATACTCAATTTGCAAGCCACCAAGCAGCAAACCCACTAAAATATCTCTTTGTGCTGGTGTAAGTTTCAAGATTACAGATTTCTGAACAACCTTTTTCTTATACCTAGGAACTGACTCCAGCTTCTCCATCAACAATGGCTCTGCCTCATAGTTATTCTCGCGCATGAAAAAATATAATTTTTCAGCCTTCACATGATCTCCACAGAATAGGTATCCGTTCAAAAGGACATTACAAGACCTGGAGCTCACACCAATAGCTTCTTCATTCTCGACCATCTGGCTGAATATGCTTTCTGCCTTTACAATATTGCCAGTTTGCACTAATGATTCCAAGTAGATACTATACACAGCTCGATTGGGGCGGCATCTCTGGAGGCACTCAAAGAAGGTTGACTCCACTTTATCATGTAAGCTTAATTTGAAGTACATATTTAACAAATCCAAAAAACTTGAGATAAGAGGCTGCAGACCGCTCTTGATGAGCTCTTTCATAAGTGTTTCTGCAAGCTCCACCTCTTGAGCACTGCACATAATCTCTATGATCGTATGGTATGCCACAACATGGACCTGTTCCAATTTCTCTTGCATTTCTCTAAAAATGTTCAACGACCTTTCAAAATCCCCAACCTTAGCATGGACTCGCATTTTGTATACATATGCTTGATATGGTAGGTTACCGTCACACTCGAGAAGCTTGCCCCAGGTAATCTCTGCTTCGACCAAATCACCTTCCTTCGAGCAAGCCCTAAAAACGGATAATAGAATATCTGTACTCTCCTCAAATCCCTGTTGATGCATCTCTTTGCGGAGAGATAACATTCGCACTTTGTCAATAGAATCCTGATAACTATGAAGCCAAAGAAGACCACCATAAATATCCTTGTGTACCTCTAATCCACATGTAACCACATTATGGAATATGAACTCAGCCTGTTTAAGATACTGCTTAGCAGAGTTAGCAGGTTTGTCAATAATAGCCCTGAATAGACTATTCTGCAGGCTAAGCCGAGGCCGGTAAGCTCCTAAATGAATCATTTTACTGTAAATTGCACATGCCTGCTCAAGGTAGTCACCGCCCGGGACACTAAGATAAGCAACAATTAAAATGTGGAAAGTAGATTCACTAGGCACTCGTCCCTGATTGATAATGTCGTCAAAAATCTCTCGGCATTTAGCAACCTTTCTCTCCCTACCAATGTAATCAGCAAGCTTAGTAGCTAGAGCAAAATCAAATCGAAACCAGGGTCGTTGGGTCATCCACTTGTAAACCTGCACAGTAAATCAGAAGAGCTGCTATCATTGAAGGAATTCTCGCATATAAAGAAGAGAACTTGATGTTAGAGCAAAAACTTAAACTGATGGCTGAGGAGCATTCAGCGATTCAATATACTAATACACCCTTTCGCGTAAAAGTCATTTGGATTTGAAAAGTGGATTATACACAGACTAACAGACACCAAAACCATGCTAAAATTCATCTCATCCGAACATTATAAGGCTCAATCAATGGTTTACTATCTAAAACTTCCTCCATTCAGTTTAGTAGCCAAATTATGACGAACCATTGTTTCTCCAACCCCACGTCACATTAATCAAATAGTCTGAATTAAGGATGAACAGCAATAATATTCGAGAAATTATATACAGTACCACGCCATAATACTCCCAACCAACGAGAAAATTGAAATTTACCAACCTTTCCCATTTTTCTATTACTAAAATAATAATAAAGGGAGCATCTTTCTCCAATCCCACATCACAATTTTCAAATAACCTCAAGAATTAAGATGAGAAGCATTAAAAATGGAGAAATTGTGGGTATCACGTCACTGTACACCCAACCAATGAGTATAAGAAAGCAGAATCTAATCAAAGTATAAATAAAACGGAAGCATTCCATTCTCGTTGGGGAGGATGTACGATGACATGATAATAATACCGAGAAAGGGACCATCTTTCTACAACCCCATGTCACAACAGTAAAATAAGTCAGTAATTAAAGATAGGAGCAATAATAGGGAGCAGTAAGGGTGTACAATGACATAATACACCGGCTCAATAATAATACCGAGAAAGGGAGCACCTTTCCCCAACCCCCTGTCACAACAATCAAATAAGTCGGTAATTAAGGATAGGAGCAATAATAGGGAGCAGTAAGGGTGTACAATGACATAATACACCGGCTCAATAATAATACCGAGAAAGGAAGCACCTTCCTCCAACCCCATGTCACAGCAATCAAATATGTCAGAATCAGCAATCAAATATGTCAGAATTTAAGGATGAGCAACAACAACACTGGAGGTATTCTTATGACACTACCACGTGTCATTGTACACCCAAAATGAGAATAATAAAACGAGAGCATCCCATCTTCATTGGATAAGGGGTACTATTACATACATAATACCCGGCCGGAGTAAAAATAATCAAATAATTCAGAATTGAGGATGAGGGGCAATAATACAAGTCGTGTACCACGTTATTGTACACCCAAAATGAGAATAATAAAACGAGAGCATCCCATCTTCATTGGATAAGGGATACAATTACATAATACCCGGCCAGGCGAAAAAATAATCAAATATTCAGAATTGAGGATGAGGGGGCAATAATACAGGAGGCTCATAATACAGTCGTGTACCGCGTCATCGTACACCCAATAACCAATAAGAATAAGAATAAAACATAAAACAATACGATAACATGATACACCGGTTATAATTCAAAACCAATACCGAAAAAGCAGCTTCATTATGCCGAATGCGCAAACAATGAACAGCAATATAAGTAGCATCAACTTGACGCATCCATTTCTTATGAGCAGTAAGAAGTCGAAAAACAGTAGGCGATTTATGAGACGGTAATTCTTTACAAAGCCAAGCAATCTTAGAACGTCTCCAATTCTCAGGCAATTCTTCAAGTTCTTTAACATTCATCTCTAAATCAGGTGTTTTGAATTGCAGTTTTCGCATTTCGAAAGATTCCTGCAGTTCATTCCTGTACCCTACTGTGTCTCCTGTGCATCGCAGGGATGTTGAAGAGTTGGGTTTTACTAGTTTCTTTTCTGTGTATGCCAATCTGTTTAGTTCGGATTCGAGTCGGGTAAGATTGTTGGGACGGAAAAGGGGGTTTACTACTGTGATGCTGGTTGATGCCTGCATTTTTAATGCTGATACTGTTTGGGAATGTTGGGTGTGGCTTATGGGTATTGGGTAGTGTTTTAGAGGGGTGGTTGATTAAGGATTTAATGGGGTTTCTCAGTTCTCACTTTATCTATCTCAAGACTTGAGTTCGGATTTTTTGTCTCTTTTTCTTATCACATTTTAGATCGGATTATGTTTATCACTTGGCATGTGGCATGTCATATCTTATGGGATTTACGGATTATCCATCATTTGTCAGGTTTAATAAATAAGTGTCAAAAAATAAAACGCGTAAATGAGACTCAACTCCACTTTCATCCATCTTTAGTCTATCTCTCTCTAGTCTCTCCAAAGTTGAAATATTTTGTGACAATTTTGTATTTAATCTCGTATTCCATTATTTTTATCTTGTAATGTATTATCCATGTAAAAACCATAATACGTAATTTATTAAGTTGATGATGTAGCATTAGAAACAAATAATGGATTAGGGATGGGAAACACAACGGATAGATGATGACACAAGAGAATTCAAGACTTCGTATATAATTATTTTATTTTTAAGATTACATTTAGATTATCTTATTTTTAAGGTGACTTTGGTAACTTCGTACATTTTATAGATAGGGTGTTCGTCTTTATGAATTTGGCAATCAAACAAGAATTCACTTGGTTGATTATACAAATTCACATGAATAGGCAATCAAACAAGCACGGACCACGCTAACCCTGACGGCTGACATAGGGCTATATTTAACTCCATGTGAATCGAACTCCTAACTTCAAGGTCAGAAGGTTGGCTCTTAACTATTGCGGCTAACCTTTGTTGATTGCCATTACTCTACTTCATTAGTTCCTCACAAGTTAGCTGATGCTTGACAAATAATATCAAAAGCGGATCTGAATCAATGTCTCACTTGCAGCTTAATATACCCCTCACAACGAATAAAAAAGGTAAATAAATGGCCGAGACTTAGGGAGTCAGGGGCAAGTTGACTTGAAACAGATAAAGGTCAGCATTCCAGGACAAGAACTGAAGACAGCAATACTGCCAAACCATTGCCCTCATCAACTGTAATGTCGAATTTCCTCTGCACAGTTCATGGGCTCCACTATGTTGGTTATTGGGTTTCCACAGCCGCCTACGCCTTACAGATTTGTTTTGTTATAATCTCCTGGTTGAGCCACTTTTGAAATTGATTTCAGCAGAACCTCTAATGCAATGGCAAATGTACAGTACGCTCCATCTGTATGAAGATGTAAGCAACTATGCAACGGAAACTGTTTAATTATTTGATTATCTCATTCTCATAGAGAAGAATAGCTCTTAGATTACTACACTGGTGATGTATAACAAGAACTATTTACAGGCACAGCGATGGTTGCATTCAACCACAAGCATACAGAGTTACAGTACTAGTGCCCAGCAAGAGCTAAACTACATTACATTTTACCAGGGAACCGATCACATTGAGCATATTTGGACAATACGGAGTAGTGTAATGTGATTGATTAGATAGTAATCTTGAAGTGAGAAATCTGAATGTTTTCAACATGAAGCTTCTTGAAGTTGCTCTTCTTCCTGGTAGCGAAAAACTCCCCCCAGTTATATTCCTTGTATTTAGCGGGATTATGATCGCTGATCAGGCCTTGCAGTGGCTTCACCATCACATAGTGTGAAGGGTTGAAAAAGTAAGGGATGGATAATCTGTCCTTGTTAGAGTTAACCATGACTCGGTGCTCTACACTCTCGTACTTATCATTGCTCCAGACCTGAATAATGTCACCGACATTGATAATATAGGCGCCTGGAGTGGGCTTGACACTCACCCATTCATCATCCGAGTTTCGCCTGACTTGAAGCCCCCCAACAGCATCTTGGTGAAGGATGGTCAAGGCTCCTGCATCCTTGTGTCGTCCAACACCCAGAGCAAGATGAGGACTAGGACACGGTGGGTAGTGATTCAACCGGATAAAGCTCGCATGATCCTTGAAATACTCGTCCAAGCTATTTGCTGGGAGTCCTAAGCTCAGTGCTATCAGCTCCAGTATCTTAAACCCGAGTTTCTCCACTGCTCTTGCGTAATCTTGCGCTGCCTCCCTGCTTAATACAATGTTTCCGTTAAATTCTTTAAATTTAATGATGCCTGTATCTCACAACTCACGAGTATCCTGCTTACCTTAATTCAGATGGATGTTCCGGCCAACGACTTACGACTTCCTTTGCTTGAGGCTCATCAGGCGAAACAGAAAACACAGTAGGATCTCTAACTGTAAAGTCGAACACTTGTTTCCAGTCTCTAACATTCTTCGTGTGCTCAGTATCGTAATAACCCATTGGACTAACTTCATCTCGACTCACCTTTCTCTTCTCTTCAATGGACAAACCGAAAAATTCACGAGCAGCTAACTCGAGTTTCTCAAGTTTGTCCAAAGGAACACCATGATGTACCACTTGGAAGAAGCCCCATTTCCGAGAGGCATCACCAATCTCGGCTATAAGACTCGCTATGTCCCCAAGAGAAGGGGCGTCAGATATGTGATCAAGGGAGCTAACACTAGAAAGATCAATGGTTGGGATAGCATCGGCTTCGGTTATGGTTGGTTTAGGCCTGTGTTCAATGGCCTGAATGAAAGCAGCATCCACTTCTCCCATAGTTTTTTTCGAAACGGAACAGTTAGTGAATTGAAGATCAAAAATACAGGTGACTGACAAGGTGAGTTATGGAAGTAAAATAAGGGAATGCTTTTATGTTGGTAAGTAATGCAAAGTTAGTACCGCAGGTTCATTGAACATGGACAATGTTTGATAGATTGAG
>JAOWBH010176645.1:0-10301 GCA_028566215.1 Silene coronaria
GATTAAAAGAACTTCCTAATACGTACCCTCACCCCTTACTCCAGATCTCTGTGAACATCCGTGTTCATTGGCATCCAAGAGAGTCATTCTAGACATAGAATGCTAAGGGTAACGAGTTCTTGGTGTTCATATCACTACTTTGTGTCTTGACATAGCATAAAGTATTCGAACGGTTCCAATTTCCCATAAAAATTGGTGACGACTCCACAAATGCGTATTTTTACGCTTGTACCCAAGCGCGCCCCTCCGTGGTCCCCGTTCCGTGTACCACAATGACCCAACCCCGGGTAACTCGCTTCAACACCCTAACCCCTCGCCAACAATCGGGGAGGGAGGGTGGAGGAGGTGACCGCAATGATTTCTGGATAGTTTTGAGCACTTTTGTTATTACCTTTGCGGTAATGCGTCTAGAGTGTTGGAAATTTTTGGTTGTTTATAAGGCATGGTAGTTTGTGGTAGTATATTAAAGGTGGTAATACTGGTTTGAGTGTGAACTTCGAGGATGAAGTTTTTTTTAAGGTGTGAAGACTATAATACTCCGTATTTCTGTACGGTGGAACTCGGTTGAGTACCCCTTACTCGAGCGAGTAAAGTTAGTCGAGTGGCATTGAAGGATGATTGTGAGATCATGTTGCTACTGTCTTTGTATCACTCGGTCGAGTGACGTGTGACCGACCGGTCTGAAGTCGTAATTTGCACGGTCTGATTAAGGTGATTAGGGAGGTTGTTTATTCATTTCGTCAGTTTTGTAAATCATTTTAACCCTAATCATACCTCTAAACACTCTCCCTAATCATTCTACTCATCACTAAGCAAGGATTTTCCATATTGGGTCATCGAATTCATATCTATTTCAAATCATTTGCGTACTAAGTCTCGATCTTTAGTTTTATTCATTTTATGTTGGTCTTAACCCTAAGTTTGGGTTGAATGGGATATTTTGATAGCATTTCTTTTGGGATCGTTGTAGTAACGGTATTATATTATTCATATAGGTGGCGACTTCGTTGAGGAGCGATTCTAGCTGATTGTTGTGTTGAATTCCGAACTGTTGTCGAGGTAGGGTTTTCCTACTCAGTATGATATATGAAGTGTATTGTGTGATTGTGATTATTGTGATGATGGTATTGTATGATGTTGATTTTATTGTTGAGATTGTTTGGTGAAGACATTGTCGAGAAATGGTCTTCACCCCCCATGTGGCTCCCGTCACAAGGGAGATGTGCACATTAATGTAGCTGAAATTATGGTAAAACAAACTGCTTTATTCAACTAGCTAGATTATTTATCTTAATAAACAGAGCTTGATTTTAATTTAACTAGTTCACTTCGATTAATTTAATACAATTTATTTTTACTTTTCATTTTAGTTTAGTCCACCGGTTTTGTCCTTATAGTTTACTTCTTTTGGATCGCGTTTAAGCTTATTGTTAGATTTTTAAATATAAATATTGATACTTTTATGATTGGTTTTATTTAGGTAAGATTTTAAAAGTGACAAAACAACATAATTTTAGCATTACTGGACCCCAAGCTTTCTGAGCCGACCACACACCTCTTGTTTTAAGAAACGGAAAATCTAAGCCAGATCCAAACTCAAAAACGAAGTTGCGAATAGATCGTTAACACATCTATACTTAAAGTTTGATTGACTAGGAATAGGTTACACTTACAACTGACAAACTAACTTGACCCGGTAAGGCTTACCTGAGATTTGAAAGTGACCTAAAATTGCTTCACCGAACATTAAAACTGGAAAAATTAACCTCACCAGAATAAACGGCCCGATTTTGACCAAACAAGCGAGTCAACCGGTTCGGGTCATATTTAGGTTTACAAAATTAAGGTAAGATCGGGTCGGGTCAGTTTAGGTCGCGTCATTTTCGGGTCAGTTATTATCAAGTTAATTAGAGATAATGTTTAGTTTAGTTAATTAGAGATAATGTTTAGTTTACAACAGTAAACATTCAGGTCATATAAGGTCACGTCAATTTAAGATCGGGTACTCACTTCGCGTGTCAGGTAGGATAAGGGTCAATTTAGTCGAGTCGAATCCATTTTGCTAGGTCTTGCTCGAATGACCCGACTCGCACCCGAATTAAAGGTCTAAGTCTATCATGCGACCCGAATTGACCCAATGCAATTTGACCCAACCCGAACGTTTATCATCGCATATTGACTTTTAATTTATTCCAAATAACTTGATAACAACCCAGTCAAAAATGATCTGAACCCGAATTGTCTCGATCCGAAGTGAGTCCTTGTAAACCTGAATCGACCCGATCTCAATCAGACCCGATTGTCCCATTTGCCACATCTGCAGAATATAAACCGAGACCTGAATTGATCCGACCTAACCCAGATCCATCACTGACCTTAATTGACCCTACCCAATACCACCCGACCCGTAGTTAACTTGAGTCTTCCATATATCCAGTGATGTCCAGTGCAGCAGTATTCTGCAGATTTCTTTCAATATATGTTCCCCCAACGAGAGTTTTCTTGAGGACAGAGATAGGCAGATTCTCACATTTGATTTCTTCTCAGCGGCTGGCGAGCCTCATATCTCACCCCATTCGACGGCTGGCGAGCCTCACAGCGCACCTCATTCCAAATAAGAAGTAACTCAAGGACATATCCCGAGGATGTCTCAGGTATGGCTCCTTCTTATGGCTGGCGAGCTTCTGTATGTAGTCTAATGGACATTAACGACCCTCCCCGATAGTCTACAGACCTTAAAATGTTCCCAACAACATGTCCTTGGTTCAGACCCCTTGAGCCGCCTCGCGTCGCCATAGTCGTCAGGTTGTAATCTTCGATTGACCTGGTGTCTATACTTTGACTTTCGCCTTGTCCAAGACTCAGTTAAACTGGGGGCTCTGTAGATACCTCGTTGCTACACCTTCCGCCAACCACCCAGTGATGACTGGGCCGCATGTTTGGTACCCAGAACGATTTATGACAGTTCGTATGTTTATCGTCAAGTGATAGCTCAAACACTTGTGTCTACCCCTTGGTCGTCATCTACGCGAAATAGCAGTCATCAAACGTCGAGAAGAAATGCAGTAGCAGCTGCGCCTCCTCGAAGGGTCGCAGCATCTGCTGCGCCTCTTCCAGAGGCTGCCCTGCTCCTGCTCTTCTTCTTCTTCCTCTGGCTTCTGTAATTTCGTTCTTTCGTCTTTTGATTTCTTATTTTTTTCATTCTTTCCTTCGTATATAAATCATACTTCGATATTCTTCTTTCGTATAAAATGTTTTATTCTCGACTTTAATCCCTAATAATTCGATATTAGCGGGTTTTCGTCTTAAGATCAATCTAATTTTAGAGGTTCGATTTGTTCATATCAGGTCTCTAGAATTCGTCATTAATACATATTAGTGCGTAATTAACATGTTTAACCACTTTCATTTGAGTTATATGTCATAATCAATAGTAAATATACAAAAAGATCTTTAACTATCCGCGATTCCGATTTCACAGCCAGAACTCAACTCAAGAACAGACGCAATAGGATTTGCGCCTCTTCCAGAGAACGCAGCTGTTGCTGCGCCTGTTCTGGGTTGACTTCTGTCCCTGAACTTCCGTTCTCGCGTTGACGTAGCTTTAATTACGTAATTAATTAACTCTCAATCGTAATATCGCTCCTAATCTGATTCATTTAGTTTTCTTTTTTTAAATCTCCGTTTCGAATGTATTTCTGACATAGATCATGTAATCATTTGTAATCCATTGTAATCTTATTTAATCATTGTAATTATATGATTTATTTGTTTGTTCCTTCATATGTTATTAATTTTAAATTCCTAACTTCGAAATAATTGAGTGTTAATTACATGTTCACCGACATAGTCTAGTTCACATGCTAGGATTAAAACGTTAGATGTTGCACTGCATGCATATAATCGATAACATATCAAATATAGACGATTTCCCTAATAATTAGTAGAGGCCGCTATCGATGCGGGCGGGATTAGGTGTTCGATCAAAGGGCTTCCTAATACGTACCCTCACCCCTTACTCCAGATCTTTGTGAACTTCCGTGTTCATTAGCATCCACGAGAGTCATTCTAGACATAGAATGCTAAGGGTAATGAGTTCTTGGTGTTCATGTCACTACTTTGTGTCTTGACATGGCACGAGATATTCGAACGGTTCCAATTTCTCACAAAAATTGGTGGCGACTCCAGAAATGCATGCTTGTTTTCAAGCGCGCGCCGCGAATGTGGGCCCCATATCCACACACCTGCTAAATCCACCGCTGACCATTTGTTGGCAGTATCAAATGAATCACAATAGAATACAACAAAGAAACAACACAACAAAGCCAATACTATTCATCACAATAAGCTAACTTATTATAAACACAACAAAGACATAACCAAACCGATCTCAACCATCCCCAAACTCCGAGAACCAGTGCCCGAACCGCAGCTCGGACACGACTACTCACCGCAGGGAGTAGCCCTGCCAGATGACTCATCGCAACAAGTAATCCACCACTGCCGGTGGGAGACTGCAGCCTGGCTGTAACACCCCACCCTACCAAGGAGCTTTCAGAAAGACCTTCCTTGATAGACTAAGGCATCACAATATCAGTTTCCCGAGGTAGTAAGCATCATAAGAAACCATAATGAAATAATTTAATAAATTTTATACAATGTTACAGCAGAATGAAGAAAGGTTACAACTCGTCGTTCTACTAATACAAATAACCATGGAGTAGCTCTAAAGACTCTGACGCTATACTCGGATAGACCACGATCGCTCTGTCCCATCCCAGTGACCAAGCTAGCAATCAAAAGCACCTGAAAGTCCGACTGCTCACCATTTACCGGCAATATCAAATGTATCACAACAGGACACGACAAAAAAGATAAACACAACACAGATACCAAAACGTCAGTAACCATTATCAACCAACACAGTAAGAGATAAAGCATAAACAACAATCACCGGCTCCGCCACCACAACACCAGCCAATTGGGTTACCCATCACAACGGATAATCCGCCCGCCAGTGGTAAACCGCAGCCTAGCCACCAAATCCCCGCTCATCGCAACGAGCGTACCAAGATAATTAATGTGCACATCCCCCACGTGATGGGAGTCACGAGGGACCATTCTTGGGGGTGAAGTCCATCTCCCAATGGCCTCACGATCACAATATCATATCATCTCGACATCATCACAACACATCATGCCATAACCAAATCAATGATAACTGTAACACCCCCGATTATCCGGCCAAGATAATTGAAGGTGTCACCATCTCGGTTGCCCGAGGTAGTGATCCAAAACTCCAATCCAAAGAACATTTTATAATAAATACAAGTTTACTGATGACAAACTATAAGAATAACTAATAAATACAAGTCCACTAGACTACGACTTATATCTCATATCTATGATCCGACTCCAAGTCCGTAACGCGGCCCAAATCTCGATTACGTCATAAACATAACCTTTAAATCAAACTGCTCCCAATATGATCGGAAATATCATATGGATCATCGCATGCCACCCCGTAAATAGGTGACAATGACACAATCCACAAAACGTTAGTTTCAATAATACAAACAAACGTGATAGGCAATAAACATGCTTACGACATGCAACATGGTTATGATATGCAACTATGAACGCATCACAATGATCATACCTGAGTCTCCAACACCTCCAACACCGGTGCCAGGGACACACTCACGGCACCCACAACCCGGTGACGTTACTGCAGCACTGTTCACCCCCACTACCCAGACCGTACTCCGAAACAAGTACCGGGACGCACCCAAGTACGGGCCCATGCGCTAACCGGGCCCCTGCCCGATGTTACGGCTCACCGTAAGTCTCTCTGTACTCAAGCCATTAATGTGCACATCCCTATTGGAGTGGGAAGCCCCAATAAGCTACTCAAGCGTAAGACGGTCTCCTAACCGTGTTAAGTCTCCTCAATAACCATATACCACAATCACTACACCTCATCCAACCTCCACACACCACACATACAATATATCATGCAATACATCATGCCAACATATAAACCATCTTATATCTTCTGAATGTCATGTTATCATGCAACACTCCACCATATGATGCCAAACATCACATACCCACATTATACCATGAATCGATTATGCCAAGAACATGAAATCAAGCACCCAATCCCTTAATCATGTTATAATGCACCCAACAATGAATTAACCCTCTTTAATGACATGATTAATGCTAAACATGTTATAATGAAATTATGCTATTCTAATGAGACTAATTACAATATCAACAACAACATATACAACATGTTTATTATTGAAACCGAGTAAGATTAACCTATCTTTTAGCATACTCCATAAGCTAGCCCAAGACATAAGAATCCGTCTCATAAAACCGTCTCATCCTACAATAGTCACATACTAACAATCACAATACATCCTATACTATTATACTAATTAAACCCTTTATTATTACCCTTTAATTACTCACTAATCTAATTAAAATCACTAATTATCCATTACCATGAAAACCCCCAAAAGTTAGGGTGAGGAAAAATAAAAGAAATGAGATTAAATGATAGATCTAGACCCACCATATGAAATAAACAAGGAAATGATGAAAGGTGATGATAAATCCTCAATCCAAGGCTTGAATCCCCATGGAAGATGATAAGAAGTTTAGAGAGTGTTTGAGGGAGGTAGAGAGAGGGTTTTAGGTTTCGAAAATGAAGGAAAAATCTGATTTTGAAGCTTATATAGTGAGGTCCAAACAATGCAAAGCCCAACACGTGGAATAGGCTTGAACGTCGAGTCACTCGGTCGAGTGCTCGAGGCACTCAGCCAGGTGCCACCATCACTCAGTCGAGTAGAACAAGGCCAGAATAGTCGGTCGAGTGCCCTGTCTTACTCGGTTGAGTGCACAGCAACAGAAATGCGGGGTTTTACAGTCTTCCCCCCTTAAAACGAACTTCGTCCTCGAAGTTCACACCCGACTCTCTAACGTGTCTCTCTTAATCTCAACTACGCCCCAAAGGAAGGTCTCTACAACCACTAACACTAACTCAACGAAAAAGGTTAACCTTATACGCGACTCATACTACCGTACTACCCTTTGTACTACCTAACGAGTTTCATGATATTAACGTTACTAATCCACTAAACTCACATCGACTCCCAAATATGACAATTGTCATCACGTTTTAACCTATTATCCTCATTATGCGTTTCATAATATTAACGTCATTAGCTAAACAAGAACATCTACCGATCGACATTCTACCCCCCTTAAAATGAACTTCTCCCACAAAGTTCGCTAACACTTACTGGTAATAATGCAATCACACGAATTTTCCCCTACCATAAGGTTCTATTCCCCTTCATTCAATTACGTAATATTGCGGGGGCGCCAAGTAAGAAATGCCGTGAATATCACCAATACTTTAAATGGTGTCGACACCCCAAAATATATCTTCTATTCAAAAATCAAGTTCCATCATGTCACATGTTTAATTATACCTCAATACCTAATTAAGTCAACGTCGTATACCACGAGGTGTCTACCAAGTACCAAATCGTTAGTTACTTATACTTAATAACACTATCCCATCCCACTGATAACTGGTTATCAGTCTATAATCAATAATGATAGCTATTACCAAACGTAATATTCTCTATCATGATTACTAGGTCTCCGGTAATTCCTCTTACAATCCAAGGCTTACGGTGAAGTCTTCAACATGGTTCACTCAATTAAAATTTCTACAAGATACCACCGTCCAAGATTCACGCATCTACTCCATCTCCATAACTCATGACTCAAGGCTCCTATACCCAAAAGGGATCCTCCTATATATCACTACTAAATTCATCCATTCATTAACATGATACTCACTCTCAACACTCTACTCCTTCTATTCCAACAAAAGGTTATGACCACAAGTCATCTTTAGCTTAAGTAATACATATTTCGCTAACTACTTGCCACTACAAGTCTATGAATAACACCACTAACCAAGCTCATAAGTGTTCCAACAATAGGCCTCATAACAATTATCTACGAAATATTCAATACAATGACGATAATAAAAATCTCGTCCATCATGTATATTCTACTCATTTACTCATACGAGGAAACTCATGGAAGGCATACCGTGGTACCGAAACACAATATATATCAGGACACGTGACAAGAATAGGACGAAAATAATATATCAAAATGAATCATTTCGCAATCATTATGTCATCTCCACCACAACCAGTGACGGTATCGCAATACCATCACCAACAACAGTACCGTAGTGAGATGCACAATAGTTACATATATATTCATCGCACTTAATGTAATCCCATGAATACGATCTCAACACAATATTACTCGCACGGAAAGACAACATCACAACTCAAACAAACAGTTGGTAAATAGATCACATTGTATAACATGATATTTCACGTAATAATTAGAAGACAACTTTACAATTAACATCGGTACTACTACTCATAGAGTCGGAGTCTTACCCAAATACTTTCACGTGTCATAGATGAATACTCAACTTAGACGGTTACAACACATAACTCAAGTGGTTAAGATTACTCAAATAATATACTTAGACTCATTTACCCTACGTGTCACATTCTCAACCTCTTACTCGCGAAGAACAAACTTGTAGTACTAGATACGCAACAATATGCCCTAATTATTATAACTTGTACTCATCCATGATACAACTATATAGCACTATTCCTTCACAAGGCTTGTCCCAAACTCGTAACAATTTCCTCAAAATGCCAAATTCGTATTTTCACCACCCAATTTCAATTGGCAACCTGTTTATCTATCATACAAAATAACACTCCCGCAAAAACCGACGACTGTAAAATAATATAACCATCATTCATCTTGTCACACTCATATAAATCTCCTTAAGTATAGTAACGTACATCTAACATGCAATCCCATATTATCTCAATTAGAACCCTCAATCCTCTAGATATAAGCGTTATCCAGGTATCTCCCAGGATCTCTTTTTAAACTCCTACCACATAAGTCGTGCTAACAACAACCATAAGGTGCCATACAAGTATATTAGTATCTCATCTATTAAATACCTAGACTAATTAACGTCCCTTTCACGGTTCACCTAGTATGGCATTATTTAGTCTTAATCATTATGGTATGACTATAATCCAATCACTTAATCATGCCATCTAAATTCTGTGACTCAACATAAAACTACATATACTTATTTAAGCATAATTGCTCCAAATAGTTCCACCAGAAAACATTACTAGAACTTTTATTCCATATCTTCCAAGTCTATTCTAATATCACATATTGCTTAAAATTTGCCTTTACTCTATGTAATTGGTCACTGATAGGCATTTATTTCGTCATACTTCTTCCACCTTTTCTATGCGTTTTCGGACCATTTTGATACGGTTTTGCAAGATAACACTTGCATTTTACACCCCGATTCTCGTTCTATAAATTGTCGCCCTATCTTGTGGAACAGATCCTAAGGCAAATGGAGGGAAAGAAGTGGAAGAAGAAGCTGAAGAAGTCTCCCAGCCAGTCGATAGGCAGCCGGTCAGCCGGCTGGGAGCCCCCAAACCCAAGCCAGGAAGCAAATGGAAGAGGAAGAGGACTCCCAGCCGGTGTACCGGCAGCCGGTCAGCCACCCGATTGGGAGGTTTATGAAGCTTTCAAGTTTTGGCAAAATAATTCATTAGAGAAGACTTTTCAGCCGTTCACCCGGCGGCCGGTCGGCCTGCTGGGAAGCCTATTTTAGATTTAGCTCTCCTCTTTGCTTTGTAACCTAATTTTGGGGGGCAACTATATATACCCCCCCTCCGAATCATTTTAGCACACAACCCTAGATCTGAGATTTACTCATATTAGCCTTATTTAATCCTTAATTAAACTCTTAATTACTCCTTAAATTAGCTACATTTAGTTGATTCTATTAGATTACTCCTTAGTTGTTGAATTGTATTGAAGAATTGGGAAGAAATTCCTCTTTTAATTAATCCAAGCATCAAGCTTTGGTATAATTTTCCCTTCATTTTCCCTTGTTCTTCATTTGTTTACATTGTTCTTCATTTCTTCATTTTTTTACATTTTTCTTCATCTGTTTACATTTGTTGTTTTCCTTTCATTATTATGTTCATGGCTTGTTATCCTTTATTTCTCTTATGTTCAACCATGTTTTATTCAACTATGTTTGAGTAGTTTATCATGGGGTTTTAGGGGGATGTTGGGTAGGCTTAGATGATAGTTATGGGTAGTTAATACATGAGTTTTGGGTAAAATGAATG
>JAOWBH010176687.1:0-10299 GCA_028566215.1 Silene coronaria
TTTTTACCCCCAAATGAACCTATTACAAACATATCCACGCAGTTTTATTTCAGAATTGCATGTTTATTTTCCGCACAGATTTTGAGGGTGTCACATAAGGTTTCTTAATAAATACCTTATATAAACCATTTGAAAGTACTAAATTATTTTGAATATTTTTACCTTATAAAATATAAGAGTAATACTCTTATTAAATGAAAGATATGAATCAATTTAAAATTTTTTATTAAATAACTTATCTTGCAAATTTGGAGAAACGTTTAAATCATGTAAAACATTTTGGGTTTTAGAAAAATTTTTAATACTCTTGATTTTTAAAATCTTTGAAAGTATGGTTAGTAACTTGAATACTTTAATAAAGCTAGTCTTACCTAATTTTAACAAGGAAAGGGTATAATCATAATAACTGGTATTTAGAGGTTAATCTACATTTACTCACTTACAAGTTAACATCTAAATAGACAACGTACTACTTATTAAAGTAAATGTGAAATCATGAGATAGAATGTCAAAGCATACGTCATACGAACGTAAATAAATACAGCCAATCAAGATATAATTTATTCATATTTCCTAATCATATTTCTAGGCGAGAAAATAACACAACTATGAATAAATTGTTATCATGTGATTTTAACATATAATTTCAACTAAATTAAACATTTAATAAGTACAAATGTATATTTCATTCCATACCGCATCCGTGAACTATAATGCGTACCCACACCCGCCCCACGACCCGCGACGAATGACAATTTTCAAAACCGTCCCTGGCCCGCGGGGATCCGTTAACCCGCCAAATTATTTATCCCCTCGCAAAACAATTTTTAAAAATATAAATCCTGAATCTAAAACATACTTGTCTCGTACTCTCGTACAAATTAGACTAATAAGTTTCGCAAAATGGTCTAACATTCAATTAACTTAGAGTTTTAGACAAACAAGTTTCTTTTCGGGTTTAGGTTGTTGGGTATGTCATATGTAAGTGACGCAAGGTTATGAAAAATTATCCTCTTGTTGGTTACATTAGGTCTAATTTGGGCTTTTGTACTCTTTAAATTATAAATTTTATTTTTGTTTTTAGAAAGTATAGTTAATTAGTTATTGCTTATTAATTATTATAGTTGTTTGGAGATGAGTAAGGCGGATATAAGCGGAGCGGGAACATGAGTGGGGGGGCGAGCGGGGTGGGTGTTGGGTGGGTCTCATGTGTTACCCGCACCCGCCCCACGACCCGCGACGAATGACACTTTTAAAACCTATCCCGCCCCACCACCCGCCAAATCACTATCCGCACCCACCCCATGTAGGGCGGGTGCAGGGCGAGACCCACCAAAACCCGCCCTACTGAGATCCCTACCCGTTGGCTTTTACCTCTGTTTCCGAAATAAGCGAAAGTCGAGGATGAGTTTGCAAGGTCTGATGGTGAGACAAATGGTGGTCGTGGCCGTTGGAGTAAGTAGTTAAAGATGGTCTGGCTGGTGAGTGAACGGTGGCTAGACCGAGTTAGAGGTGTCGGGTCGATTCGGGACTTGATATGAATCCGTGTATGGAGTTGTTGTGTTATGAGAATCAGTCGTGAGTGTTGGTGTTTGACAGGTTTGTCAAATGTTTTTATGTTGGTGATGATTACAGGGACAACGAAGACGATAATTATTATGTAAATGATGATGAAAACTAGTAAAGGGGATGGTAGAAGTTTAGTGATAGTGAAGATTATAAACAGATGGAAAGAGATGCATGTGAAGTGTACATTGGTAGTGAAAGACTACACATAAGAGGGAAAAGACATATGTGTAAGGGATGAAAGCATAAGGGAAGAAATGTTGTCGAGTCAAATGTGTTTACAATTACAAAATGAGTCAGGTAGATATTTGGAGTATTTAAGAGTGGCTTTTTCACAAGTGAAATGAGCAATGATTTTCATCGTGATTTTATTTAAGACGGGATTTGATTATAATTAAAATAAACGAAATCACTTGTAAAAATATTTATTAATAAATTTAATTTAAATTGAGACGGAAATAACTTAATATAATTAGAAAATTATAAAAGTAGTTTTTAAATATAATTGAATCAAATTAATTAATAGTGGTTTTAATACGGGGTGTTACAATTTGCCTTAGAATAATGCTTCTAACGGGGTCTCACAACTTATTAGGGCACTATATTGTTTGTAACAGGTCTAACTCTCACCAAGCTTTCGATCTTAGGTCGGAGTTTAACGGTTTAATCAATCAATGACGTGCACTTAACCAATTAGCCACAACTAATTGCTACAATTAACAATACAGACGCAATAATTATGCTAGATCATAAACTTAATTAAAACCGTTATACAACCATGGCTTCGCTAGCCTAAATCCTAGCAAGGGAATTTAGTTACGCATAATGAAATTAACGACAAAAATAACAATAATAGGATTAGATGAATTCATAGTTAAGGAATAACAAAAGTAATTAATCATAAAACAATTAACAAGGAAGAGATAAGAGATGAGCAATATTAAATAAGATGAGGAAAATGAAGAACTTAATTAATTACCAATATTCCGAAAGTAGAGAAGGAGTTTGCAAGTTTCTAGATCTAGAAGTTTTGTAGCGAAAAACAACGTTAGAAAGTTTTGGAGTATAAAGTGATAAACTCAAATGCTTTTACAACTTATCCTTCTAAGTCCAAAGATTATAACTAAATAAGCAATTGGGCCGAATTAAACAAGCTAGCAAATTGGGCTGAAACTAAAGCCAGTCGATCGACTACCAACATCTTCAGTCGATTGATAACCAACATCAATCGATCGATTGAATCACCAAAACCAGTCTCCGCAAAAATCACATCAGTCGATTGACAAGAGACATCAGTCGATCGACTAAACCATCAAGCCAGTCTTCAATGGACGCTACCTCGCTTAACTGAACATCTCATCGCATTCACGCATTTCGAGGCAATGGTTTACAAGCTTACTCCCTACCCATATCTAGATTGCATCTCCAGAGACGGGTTTTAGCTTGTTTGCGCATACTAATGCCAATGACATGCATGCATTAAACACAACACGACCTCAAAGTAGCCAAAACAAAGGAGAATAGTAGCTAACACAAAAATAACTTCTTACGTTGTCATCCATTAGTGGCACGACCCTGTTCTAGAGTCCCCGAGACATTGGCAATAATGATTTTGTTTTTGGGTATCTTTTGGTTCAATTTTTTCTTTGTAAATAAGATTAAATTTTTATTTTCATGTAAACTAGCAAACAGATTTCATATTTTCTTGGGACCTAGAAAAGAAAATTCCTTGTTCATGTACCTACTTCCATATAATTTAGCAGAAAATGTTATAAGTTATGCGAGGTAATTGTTTACCTTTAGGCTTTAATTAAGATATCACTCACAAAGAACATTATAAAGGGTAACAAACGTTCGGATTAGAAATATATCCGATATGAACTCTTTTTCAATTAGATATTCGGTTTTTCGAATTAGATATGGATCGGTTCAGATAATAAGATTTTTTTACTCAAACCCAGTATTTACTACGAATTATTTTTCATGTAGGTTAACACTTAAAAGACATAAGCCAACTACCGTGATTGATTCAAAGTATTGTAATGGATTTGAATGTATTGTGATACCATAGTGGATCAGTGGTATGGAGTTATGACCTCATACATGTTCATAGGTGTTCGGTTCGATCCTGGAATGGATAAAGTAATAGTAATAAAGTTAAAAAGTTGAGTGTATAGATGGGTATGAGATTCTAAGGGGTTGGAATGAAGTTATAATTCATTGAGTATCTAACTCCATTTCAAAAATCTTCAACCAAAAACTAAAATAGATTGAATCCACTCCAATCCATTACAAAGGCTCTAACCAAAACACCCCTAAGTAGACCGGCAAGTCTGACCCAGCCCGAGTGACCTGTGCAAACCCGATACGACAGGACCCGAAAATTTAGCGACCCGAAACCGGCTCGATCCGACCCCACCCGGTACTGACCGACACGATATTGACCCGATTAAATTAATGACCGACAAATATAAAACTTAATATTGATCAAAATGAAAGTAATTTTGAGCCTAGATTGATACGTTTGACTGCATAATTTTGTAATTAAACCAAATAATAGATAAAAAATTAAATTTAATGGTAAAAAATTGAATTAATGCGATAAAGTAACTGCACCCGATAATGAGCCGAGCCAACCCAATACATCGCTTTATCCAAAATGAACCGACCTGATGATGACACATACACGATCTGATCCGATATGGTCCAAACCCGGTATGACCCGACTCGACTTGACTCGACCCAAACTGATCATACTGACCCGATTGCCACCTCTACCCTTAAAGCCCTTTAGAGTATGAGAAGTAGCACCGTAGATTATTGATAAAATTAGCTCCTAAATACACCAACACGAATACCCCAATAGAAAAAATTGTTAGTTGTTACAAACTAGTATAGATCCCGCAAAATGCACGGTATATATAGAGTATATTTTTTTAGGTTTTATTTATAATGGAAAATTACTTAAAGAGAATCGAGTAAAGTTATGAAATATGTATTTTTATGAAATTTATATATTTGTTTACCATAAAATTAAGGATTTCATTTTATAAATTTTCACCAATTATTTTAATGAATTTTTTTTGTAACAAAGTTAATCGTAAGTATATGTCAAGTTATTCTCTAAAGTTATAATTATTGCATTTAATGAAAAAATGACCAACTTATAATTTATAGTTTAATATCAATTTTATTTTATTTTGATGAAAAAATCATAATTTTGATTTTAATTATAAGGCTAAAGTTTAATTATAAGATTATATTTAAGATAATAGTTTAAGAAAAGAATGATTTATTTGTTTCCTTATTTAGATATTAGCATTTGGAGAGAAAATTAAGAGAATTTTTATTCTCTTAGTAGGGATGGGGATGGGGATGGGGATGGGGATGAGGATTTGGTGTCGTGTTTACTTACATAACCCTCAATTATTAGTTCACCTTTACGAATTGTGTCACACAAATTGTGTAAAATATGTTTTATACGAGAATTTGCATATTTTATTTCTTTCACCTCTTAATTTAAATGGTGAAGAATTAAAGATGATTGTTAAATTGTTTCTCATTTATTGTATCTAACACTAAAGGTTAGTTATTGAATTTAAGATTTAGATTTAGTAGATACGGAGTACTATTTGGATATGTTGTTGCTATTAGGATGCATTAAATGTCCAATTTTGCCAACACGGTATGTCGTTCCTATTATATCAATGACACTTGGCTTAAAATAGCATATGCTCACAAATCACAATGCACTTCCTTTTATATGTTGATTTTAAAACTTAATTGTTCGATAGAAGATAAATATTCGAACAATATAGTACTCGTATTTTGAAGAAAAAAAAATTATCAATGGTGATCCCAAAGTTATACTCCGTAATATTATTTTGTTATTAGTATGAATTTTTAGCGAGATTCGTTCTCCCGCCTTGTATATGTGTTTTTAGGGCAATTAGTGTTCTTCTAGGTCTAGTTATATTTGCAACATATACATGAGCGATTTATTAATGTCTTATTGCGCGTCTTGTCAATAATCAATACGCTTATACGAGTAATTCAAGTTAATCCCTAAGAAAATATCACGAATAAAGAATTTTCACAAAAGTTGTATGAAGTTAGCGATTCTAGGAATCATCACACATCAAGAGTAATGAATAATGATCCTTAATGTTAAATATATATTTTCCATTTACTTCAATTTTATATATTCTATGTAAATATCAGAATCACGGTTATCAGAATGTCAATTTGATCCTACAATTTCACAATTTCCAGATCCAAAATGTTAGAACAGTCCCGCTCCTACAAGTCTATTCATGGTTATAACATCTACGATCTTATTAATTTGAAAAAATCTAAAGGTTAAATTACAACAATTAATACACTATACCACCAGTTGTATGGTGTTGTATGATGTACAATTCGAGCTCTGTACCAAAGTTTTCGAGTTTTGTTTTAAAGATTCTGAACTATAAAACTTAAACATAAAAAAACTAAACTTGAAACAACTCATAAAAATTACACATAAGCTCGATTAAATGCATAATATTGTACAATGCTTATTATACAACAGGTGGCATGGTAGTATTTGTGAAATTACAACAATCCTAAAATTGATCTTATAACATCAAATAAATCAAATAAAACGGAAGTTTGAGACAATAAAACACGAGACAACTCACAAGATGAAACACGTAAATAAAACACGGGATCGAGACACACCGCCCCAAAGTCTAAGGAAATAACTGAAAACTGCTAAGACCAACAAACCGTGAGATCAATCAAACAATGAAGAAAGACAAAGAAGTATTAACGGTTGCGACACCGCGCGACGGCGTCGGCGAAGTCGGCGAAAAATCCGACGATCCTTCGCTTCGTCCTTTTCGCTTCTCCGCTCGTAACGCTTCTTCCAAATACGATTTCGTCAAGGTTCTCAATTTTTCGCAATTCGTAATTCCTAATTATTAATTAATCTCAGTTTTCGCAGCTTAATTTCATTCAATTTTATGTTCATTTATTGAAATTCGTTATTATTATAGTTTAATTTCGTCAATTTTTAGGTTAAAGTTTGGCTTGGTGATAATGCTGATCATTACTATGTTTTGTCAAGATTTTTACTCAGTAGAATGCTTACTGTTACAAAGGTATCGCATTTTTTAGCTCAATTTAGTTGTTTTTTATGTAATATTTACGATCAGATTACTGTTTTCTGCAATTTGATGATGTTGAAATTGTTTTTGAATTATGTAGAGTTCAGGAATGCATTTTAATTGAATTTTTAGTGAAATGAATTATTGTTTAGGAGGTTTGGATTTTGTTGATTTAATCGAATTACGCTGTGTCGTGCTTCTCGACTTTTATTCAATTGATTGCATGTAATTGCTTTGGTCAGAAACAATTAATCTGGTGAATAATGGTGATACCGTGATAGTTTGATGGCATCATAGTTTACTGGTATTGTTTAGTTGAAAATAAGCTGTAGTTGTGGAACAAACTATGAGGACAGTGGCATTAACGAGTGCCGAATTTGTACCTGGTAGAAAATGTCTATTTATCAGCATGTTAATGCTAGATATGTTTGAAAACAGTTGCATTAACTTGCGTCGATTTTATAACTGGTTGAAACTGTTCATTGGTCATCATGTTAATGCAAGTATGTTTGAAAAATATTGTCATTAACGAGTGTCGATCTTATAACTGTTGAAAGTGTCTACTGACTTCATGTAAATTCCAGATATATAGACTTTAGACATGCACATCAATTATATTGTAAACGGATTAGTTTATAGGAGGTGGGGATTTTGTTGATATAGCCAGATAGCGCTATGTAATCCCGTGATACTTTTATGCGGAGTTACAGATACGAGAAATGGTTCGAGCATATTCGTTTATATATTTTAAAATCCATACTCTCCCGTAAGAGCGTATCACGTATTTAATATGATCTTTTCGTATCAAATTAGGTAACCTTGCTTTTATGACATCACAACTCAGTAAAAAGTAATCGTATGAAACTTGAAACTAAGCTGATCAGACTTTGAAACAGTGGCGTTTAGAGCGTCGACTTTAAACCTGGTTGAAAATGTCTACTTATCGTTGTTCTAATGCTAGATAGCTTTATTGTTTCAGCCATTGGCTGAACAGCGTTCTTTTATGGTTAGAGATTAATCTAATTGGAGCATATGACATTTTCATTGACAGAGTGTTTCATTAAATCGGTGATTTTTTTTTCTTTTTGCACCTGTCACAGATTCCTAATCATGTAGCTATCAAGATTGCTCTGGAGTTGAAAAAGCTGCTGATAGATAACAGTCTGCTTGATGTGTACGTCATATCTTTTTTATAATCTGATTTTTCGGATACTGTATACCAAACTATAAATTAATATTGCATGTCGTTACGCAGCTCTCAGACTGACTTGGAGGCTAATCTGTTCAAGGTATATTGCATTTTGTTTGCTCCTGTTTGGTACTCAATATGTTGTGGTATCTCATTAAGGTCTGATGATATTCTTCATGGTAACTGGTACAAGTATATCTGAATAATTTAAGCTTGTATTTTTAGGGAGAATGTTCAAAGTGCCTTTTCGCAATTCCCTAAATACATCTTAGTTTCTCAGCTCTGTATTTAGCAAATTCTTGTACTTTTGAGGGTTGTCAGGTGTAAGATCAAATGTAACAAAAAAATATAGATTTGTGCTCATCCAAACATAAAGCTAAGTTCCCGCAAGCACAGACAGCGCCTTAAATACTTGAACTCGGAAAAGTCAGAAGCACTAAGATCGCAAGCACACACCAAAAGCACCAACGTTAAAGCTGGATCAGAGATTCAGAGCATGCATTAGTTAAAGTATAGAGACTGTCAAACACCTAAACAAATTATTAAATTGAAATTGTGGTTGACAAAATTGATCCTAGGCATTGTGTTGAGAAGACCTCAAAAGCTTTTGCAGATTTGCAATTGTGGATTATATAAGGTAGGGTGGTGGTGATTAAATCATCTGCAAGATGCAGGGGAAGTTAATCTAGTACTTAAGACATGTTTGGATGGCCAAGGTTCATAGTGCTTGATCTGATCTTAGAAATAGGAAAAAGAACGTGGAACAAAGTGATATGTGGAAGAGTAGAGTAGCATACTCTTTTTTTTTTTCCAGAGATTCCCAGAGTTACTCTGATACTTGCGGTCTTTGTGTTTATGCCGGACATATGTCATAATGTCATATGTACAACCGCTGCTTCTGTAAACATGTAAACACGTAGATTGACTCTGATTATAAATTTAGAATGTTATTTCATTTATGCTTCTCATTGAGATTCTATTTGCAGCTCATGGAACGTAGGGGATATGGTGTAGAGTACATAAACCGGTATAAGCTGATGACCAGGTAGTTCTGCATAGTTTTACGATAAATTTATTTAATTGTCTGCATCAAGGTGTCGTCCTTTCAGCAAAAGCTGTTCTGTACTTCTGTCTCATCAATCTCTTCCAGTTTAGTTAGGGATTCATCTAGTTTATGTGATATTCAAATTAAATGATGATTTAATGCTCATCTTCTTCCCAGGTGCTCCTGGAATCCTATATCATGACTTCCCTTTATTGTGTGGTAGAGTGACACTTCCACACTTTTTTTCTCGCAAAATTTTTACCCGTCATAAAACCTTTATTAAAAAAACTCCCAACTTTTTTTCATACATAATTCTTCCACTTTGATATCAAGGATGCGCTTCTTTCAGCCGTCACTCAATGTGAAGATTTTAAGTAAAATAACTGGCCGCTAAAGTTTCCGTGAAAGATTGGTAGTGTATCATAGCTTGTGGAACTTTATTTCCTACCGCCACTGACGATATTTTGATTGGTGATGCTGTGTTGATTTTTTCTTTTCATTTTAAGCAAATAATTCCTGAGAATTTTCTCTTTGTCCTCCTCGGGAATGATGAATCAGTATAATAATGCTGTCCTTTCTGCCCTTAACATATTTAAGTGTCTCTCTTTTTTGCTGCAGGTTTCATCATCAGCGAGTGCCATTGGTGATTCTTGTTTGTGGAACTGCTTGTACGGGAAAGTCTACTATTGCCACACAACTTGCACAAAGACTAAATTTACCAAATGTCTTGCAGGTGAAAACTGTAACATATCTTTATGAATTACATTTGTTCGTTGAGCAGGTTGATTAGCTTTATAATTTCTCCTCACAAGTGTATGAGGTAGTCGTTGTGCATGTGAGGGTCGAACCCGAAGGACGGAATTATGGTTCTAGGATCGGTTGTTAATTTATAGTTTAATTCAAGCCAATAGCGAGGTTGAGAATGTTGTAACTAAACGGGAACAAAGCACTAGAATAAAGAACGTAACTAATAGACAAGAAGTAAAGCTAAGATAAATCAAGGTAAGGAGACTAGGGTGGTCGGGTTCGCTAGTGCAAGCTAGGGTCGGTCTATGGTCTAAACTAGAGATAGTTAAAGGGTAAAGTCAAGGTAGGCCCCATCTTCTCGATGTGAGACGGTACCCTAGGTCGAAGGTTGGTCAAACTCTTGTTCTAACCACCCAAAATCCGCAATAATCAAGCACAATCCTACGCAAGTCTAAGCCCTCGCCCAAACAAGCAATAAAACAGTGAAGAACTTAAATCCTCATTCAAGCAATTCCACAAACACTTAGGGTGTTTGGATTGAGTGATTTGGAGGGAAAAGAAAGGGAGGGAGAGTAGGGGATTTAAAATCCCTTGTTTGGATAGCA
>JAOWBH010176698.1:0-10296 GCA_028566215.1 Silene coronaria
ATGACCCGACCCGAAGATGACCCGACATGAACCGAACCGACCCGAACCCGTCACTGACCCGACACAACCCGAACCCGCTTTGACCTGACCCGTAACCGACCCGAGTGACCCGATTGCCACCGCTACGAGTGCTACATCCAAGCCACTCAGTTTTGATGATTAAACAAACACTCTCCAACATTGTACTGGAAATATCCTTTCTCACCCAATCTCTCAATCTCGCTTCCTTCGGCTCTTCATCTCATTTCCCCTCTTCAGAGTTCACTTCCTCACCCATTGATCAATCTGACTCCAAAGATCGCGCCTTATCTCCTTATTCTCACGATGATGCTGATACAACGACGGGACTTGATGATGCCGATGACAATGCTGATGATGATGGTGATGACAACAATGATTATAATTACGATAGATAGAATCGGCTATCAGGTTTAAGTCATTTTTGTTTTGGTTCTGATGTTCTAATTAGGAACTTTTCTTAATGATTTTTATTTTTGCTTTGCTGTTGTAAATTCATAATTCCATCATCAAATTTGGATGCAAAAACTTTAGTGTTTGTGTTTGTATTTAGAGTTCCTTTGATTGATGTTATTGATATAATGGCCGCAAAATTAGGACAACAATCAAAGTAAGGCAATTTAGTTCATTATTCCGGTTCAAAAGTTTGGTGCTTCGCGAAATCAACTGATTATTAGTGTCGTTTTCAAGTGTGATTTAAGGTTCCAGTTGTTTATTTGTCGATTGTTAGCTGACAAGATTGATGTTTTTGCGCAAGGTTAAGTCCATCTTATAACGGGCTGGTGTTCTAGCTACTTGTGAGGTATGTCAACATATCTGGGACACTTGCTAACATGTGACTGATGTGAGTATAGAATAAAGTTTATATGGTTAGTTGTATAGTATTCATATATCATATAATTATCTGCTGTTATCTACACTCTTTTAACTGATGTTCATTTTCTCATGTCCGAGAAGCCAACTTCTATAATTTGAAATGCGTTTGGTAAGTTCAAGCTATCATATATGTGTTTAACCATGTTTGCATAATAAGTTTTTGTTGATATATTGTTAATCAGTTTTTTTCATGTTATTAGAATTGTACGTCATATTGCATTGATGAGATGTGATCTTGCAAATTATAAAGAAAAAATGGTAGGATTAAACCCAACTTATAGGATTTGATGGAGAAGACACAAGAAGAGGCATTGAGACATGGAAATAGGGGGAGGGGGATAGGAAAGGGCACAAAGAGGGTGATGATGTGGAGGCGGCAACGTTAACAAGAAAAGAGTGTGGGAAAGAAGAGAACGAGGAGGAGATGGAAATGAATGGGGCGAAGAGAAGGAGGAAGGGCTAAGAGAAGGGGGGCAATTAGAAGGAGAAGAGGAAGGAGGATAATGTGGATGAGGGAGAGGAAAAAGGGATGAAGGTCGAGAAAGAGACGAAGGGGAAAAAAGACGAGGTATGGAGAGGAAAATAGGAGATGTTGGAAAAAGGGATGGTATGAAGGAGTAGCAAGAGGAAAAATGGGAGGATGAGTAATTTGAGAACAAAATAAGGAAGGGAAATAAAGAATAAATTAGAGGAGGATGAGGAACATGAAAGGTATAAGAGAGAAGGAAAGGGAAAGTGAAGAAGGATCAATATGAGGATGAAAAGGATGAGGTGATTGTGGACGCGAGAATGTTGGAAAGAAAATGCAGAGAGAAAGAGGAGGAATAAGGAGAAGGAGGAGAAGAGAAAATGATTAAGTGGAGGAGAAAGAGTAAGAAGGGTAAAGAGAGAAGGGCAAGCACTATGATGAGAAAGAGGAGGAGAAGAGTAATAATATGAAGAAAATTGTATAATGAAACATTTGGAGGGAAATGTTTGAGAATAAAATACACACAATTAATTCCCATAAGCAAACACATAAATGTGATGTGTCATATACGACATTTAGTATAAATAAATAGGTGTTATCAGTCATTCACATTAATAGGATCAGAGATGAACGATAATATAACCGAATAGAACAAGATGTTGATGCAATCAATACCATATTAATAGATCGATTTCCAGGCACATCAACCACCTAAAAAAGCTACTCCCTCATATTCAGCCTAATGTTCCCCTTTCTCTAATATATGTGAGGAGTATTATAATGAAAGGGGAACATTAGGCTGAATTATTTATCCAACCAAATTCATAAACAAGCTCTCCCCAGGTGGTATGAGTCCTCACGAGCTAATCCCGAAGCCCAATAGCCCATTAATATTACTTAGAAATCTATTGCCATCTGTTTGGCTTGTGTAATGATACACGACTTATTTGCAAAAGCTTTAGCCCGAACTTGATAGGGTGCATCATAACAAATGGCCACCATGCGGTGAACATGTCTTTATACCAAGCATCAATCTACGACCGTCAGCTTCTCTAAATTATCCATTCCAGTTTCAGCGTAGGCAGTTCCCTGTAAAGCTAAGCTTTGCCATGATCATGTTTTATGTGACATCAGCAGTATGGATATGCAGTATGTTGCTTTTTCTAATGTGTGATTGCCTGTTTAGATAAACAATTGAACATAGACCGCTTTTAAACAATTCGGTCTTCATTGTACCAACATAAGCGGATTGGCAGTAGAGCCATAAATCTTAATTGATGCATTTCTACCACATTTGTTGCAACGTTGATTCTCAAATTCAATACCATCTATGGGTGTTTTCTTCCAAGATAATGAAGAAGACTGTCAAAATATTAAGATTAATAATAAAGGTAGAATATCAATTTATAAAACAAAAGAGTGAGTGAATAGAAATGAAGCTGAAAGGGACATCACAAAAAGAAAACAAGTAAACACAATTTGGCGGGGAAATTAGAGGAAATTGGGGAACAAAATGGCGGTAAATTGAAAAATTGAACATAGAATGAAACGGGTACAACCAAATTAGAGTTTCACGACAAATTAACGTAATAGACCTTATATGCACAAAATTAGTTCTAAATATAAACTTCTAAATTTCCCTTATATGCACAAAATTTAAGGAAGTACACTATCCCACCACTAGACCTTGCAAAATCAACCCGACCAGAATTTGACCTGAACAACAATACCCGAATGTGACCCGAAACCCGAAATGAACAGACCCGACCCAAACATGACCCGGGGTTTGTTGATCCGAAATTGACCCGTTGTAATACCTTGTACTTTAGGGAACCCGTTGTTCGACCTTGGACGAATTTTGGACCTTAATGGAACCATTTGGGGAGGTTACTGGTGCCTGAGACATGAGTACTCGACCGGGTTGACATAAATCGGCCGAGTGGGGTCGTAATCGACCGAGTAACGTGTACTCGTCCGAGTATGTCTTGTGCTCGAGTCCCACGACATCAGAACGATATTTATTAACTCGGAAGGTGCGACTTAAATCATTTCGTCATTTCATTTACCCTCTCCTCTCATCTAAACCTAGCAGGCTACTCTCCTCAATGCTTTCTACTACCTTCATACATCAAACCTTGACCTCCTAAGGGAATTGCTTGGCTTGGGATGAGAACTACGGGACCGGACCTACTACCCTCGGGGCCTAGGTGTCGACGCAGATTAAATGGTATCGATTGCTTGCTATGTGAATGTGGCGACGGATCTGCGAGAGGTAGGTTTACCCTACTTAGTTTTCATTATGGTATTGTATTGTTGTTTGATGTCTATGTGCCTGTTACTGTGGTGATGACATTGGTGATGGTGGTGGATATGATGATGTTTTGTGGGATCGTTGGAAAACTGTCTCACTCCATATTTGCCCCCCTGACTCCCATCACGGAGGGGGATGTGCACATTAATGAACTGGGTTTGCTCGCGCGACGAGCGGGGATTTGGTGGGGATTGGCTGCGGTCTTTCACTGGCAGCGCGAGTTACCTGTTACGATGGGTGCTCGGTTAAGGATGGTGGAGTGGTGATGATAGTGTTGGTTACTATTTATTTTACTTTACCTTGCTGATGTATTGTCGTTGTATGATTACTGACGTGTTGTGGTTGTTGCGTGTCTTTTTTCTTGTGTGTCCTGCTGTGATCCATTTGATATTACCGGCAAATAGTGAGCAGTCGGACTAGCAGGTGTTAGTGTTGCTGGCTTGGCCATGGGATTGGTTGGAGAGCGTTCGGATTCGAGTCTTGACGATGGAGTCTCACTTAGTTTAGTTTGTGCTACAGTAGCTGTTGAGTTGTACTTTTATTATTCCGCTGTAAACATTGTAATGACTTTAATTATGTTTCATTATGGTTACAATGATGCTTACTTCCTCGGTAAACCGAGATGGTAGTGCCACATCCTAACAGGGAAGGTCTTACGGAAGGCTCCTTGGTAGGGTGGGATGTTATACTCGTAGACCCGAAATGACTCGATCCGAAATGACCCGACAAACATAACTCTAATTGATTAAAAAAGATTTGAAATAACGCGAAATGATACTAAATGCACTTTATCTCTCTTAATTATTGACCCGAAATTGACCCGAACCCGAATTGACCCGACCCGCTTGACCAGAAAATGACCCGACCAACATACTCGAAAAACACCCGAAACCCGAACTAACCCGACCCGAAACCGACCCGAACCCAACCCGGTTGACCCTTTTGCCAGGTCTACCCACCACTACCAACAACAACTACAAAATTATGGCCTTAATTCCAAAATGATTTAGGGTCGGCTGACATGAATCATCATTTAGAACCGCTCATGGGTCCTAGCACTCCTCAAGATACGAAAAATAAATAAATAATAAAAAGTAGAAAACAAATGAGGGTGAAACACAATACAAAAGTCAGCGTAAACTTATAGGTTTTAAAAATTAATGTTCGTATTTCTTACATAAAAACTTAGAATTTAAATCGAGAATAGATTAAAACGATTTTGAAAATCGAACACATTACCGGGGTTTGCTATATTCCGCCCTTAACAATTACCTTATTGCCTTTAACTAATTAATACCAAAAACTTCATATGGGGTTTGCTATATTATTAAACGATAATTAATAACGACGTCGATAATTAATAAACCAAAAACAATTAAATTAGAAACAAAAAAACATCAAGTGGCATAACTTTGTGCTCGGTTGTCCGATTCTGACGATTTTTTTTTTTTTTCAAATCGCTTAAATCGACGAGACGAACACAATGCTAGAAAAAAACTGAAAGTGGGCCCATTTGTGTGAAAAACACGAACTGACCTAGGCCAGTTCAGGTGATTTACACGAACCAGCCATGGTTTGTTCGTGTAAATCACACGAATGGGCTTAGACCAGTTCATGTTGATTATACGAACTGGCCATGGCTGGTTCGTGTAAACCACATGAACCTATGCCAATTCGTGTGTTTTACACGAATGGACAACTTCACAAATTTTTTTCCACTGCGTTCGTCTTGTAGAAACAAGCGATTTGGGAAAAAATGTGTTGAAAACGGACACCTGAGCACAAGTTATGACCATTTAATGTTTTTCATTCTTAGTCAATTTTTGTCCCAATTTAAATCGCTGTTATTTATCATTCATGTTACCAATCATCTTCTAACATAGGTAAAACTTCATTAATTCTTTAGTTCAATATTTATTTTTTGTTAATTTATCGGTAATTAATACGATAATTCATATCTAATTTAAATTATCGTCACTTATTTTCGATTAATGGACTATTTCTACGATTTCTCCATCTCAATGAATTGTTTACCTACTTTATACCAATTGGCGGGACAGAGAGAGTAATATAAATAGACATAGATTTGCTTAAACATAGGAGCGATGCAATTTCTTCAGTAGCGAACCCTGTTAGCTTGTACCAGACAATTATTTGGTAGTAGGCTCGTCGTCGTCAATTCACTGGCTACAATTTCTCGCCATTTTTCTTCGAGTTTACCTTATGTCATTACTTGTTCGTCTCCGTTGGAATTCCCTCCCCCAACTCACTCTTGTCAAAAAATTGTTTACATTTGATTAGAATACCCCTCGCAAATAATTCGTTGAGCCGGAGCGAGTATGAATTAGAGATAGGATACCAAGTGAATCCGGCAACCCTAATTCAACCTATTTCGAGTCATAATTGTTCACATAATAAGATTTTATCAATCAATTTCAACATTGAAAAACTTCTTTCAATTGATGCAACACAACATTAATAGGCTTATATTTAGCAAATAAATAATTTGATCATGTTCTTATGAGTTTGCAAGAATTGCAACTATGGATCAAATCTTGTCTGTTTTTATTATAATTGTTCACATAATAAGATTTTATCGATTTTTCCAAAAATTAGTCGCACTGGGTCTCTCGGCTAATCTTGTCGATTTTGTGTTGCTAATAGATGGTAGTAGATGGTAGTAGATGGTCTTCCTTGCCTCTCGATATTCTTAGTATCATTGCACTAAAGTTGAAATCTTTTGAAGTTTTTCCTTCTTTTTCTGTTGTATGTCGGTGGTGGAATCGTGCTTCATCATCAATAAAGCACGGATAGCGGCCTAAACCAACAGTGCCATGGCTTTTACTTACTGAAATCATGAAAGAAAATCCAAATTGTATTCGAAAGATCTTTTATCATAATAATACTGTCTTACAAACTAAGTCTCCTACAGACATTTGGGAAAAGATGTTGGGGTTCACCTTATGGTTGGATTGCAAGGATTGACCACGACTACAACGTCCGATTGTTTAATCCTATCACAAAAGCTAAAATTCTTTTCCCATCTTTGGAATCCATTATATCCGATTCCAATTCTTTCAACAAAAACAAAGACATTGATAAGCTTTTAGAAATGTATTTTAACAAGCTTATTGTGCTGAAAATGCCTCGAAGTGGTCAATATGAGTTTGTTGTTATGGTAGTCTATGACTTCAGCCAAGAGTTAGCTTTTGCTAGGCATGGAGATTAATCATAGACATCAGTACTTGTCAAAAAAAAGTTGTTAGGTTCGGTAAAATTAGGAGTATCGCACTTATCGCTGATGTTGTTGGGATGGGCGATCGGGTATTTGCTTTGTATGACGATGGAGAAATTGTATGTTGGAATGCTAAGAAATTCCAAGTTCTTTAGCCTCTTAAACCAGTAGACTATATACCAAGTGACTATGAGATTTTTGTGAAATATAGGAACTGATTTGGACAAACATATTTGGTACAATCGGGTACTGATCTCTTCATGCTCATACGGTACAAGGAAGAAGTGCCAAGTTCAGACGATCCTACGACAAGTGATAGTGACATTGTTTATCGAACTGTTTATATTCAGGTCTACAAACTTGATCCCAAAGACAAAAGGTGGAATGAGATTAAAGATGTTGGTGACATGGCATTGTTCGTAGGTTGTAACTCTTCTATGTCAGTTTATGTTCTGGAGGGCACGTGTTTGTAGCGTAATTGTGTATATTTCAATGACGATGAAAGTGAGTGTTGGGCTCAGCCGACGGAGTTTGGTGGACATGATATGGGTATATATGACATAAAGAATGATGAAATATGTCGATTTTACGAAGGCGATGATACACGCTCCGCAACCTGCCCGCTATTTTGGTTTGTTCCTGAACTTTAAGTTATTATGATCTAGTAAAAGGGTAGCCCAAAACCAATTGTCATCCCAAGCCCAAAGCAAGAAAAGAATGCAGTTGGATGAACAAGAGGACAAAAGAGTTGTTAAGTGAGTAGCTGTAATTTGTGTGTAAAAGCAGTCTTGTCCTGTAGTATGACATCTAAGGTAAAGTGTATGTGTGTTGCACTATATAATGTAAGCATGAATGTTGTGTAAGACAGGCAGAATGAATGAGAAGAAATAGCCGCTAATGAGCAAACTTTCACAGAAATAGAAATCTCATTTATTCATCTCATAATATTATGCTTTACATACAAACTTAATACAATGCTTAAGTTAAATATAATCAACATGGTATCAGAGCAGAGCATTGTGAGTTTTTGGCTTCTGCAAGTTCTTGGTCTATTTACTGTAAGTCGTCCCCTGTTTTATGAAATTTGTTGTGTTCTCCTATGTTTGTATCTCTCTTTGTTAGTAAATCTGTTTGGTACTGTTAGAGATCCCATGTTTTCTGCTCGAAAGTTCAAGTCTTTAACTTAAAGTTCGTGTCTTTAGCCTGTTCTGTGCTTATACTGGTATTCTTTGCTTAATCATGGTTGATGGAAAGGAAATTTTATCTGTTACGGTTATAGATGTTACTGACTCTCTCTATTGTCACCCCAATGATACTATAAACACCCTAAAAATCACCCCCATATTGACTGGAGTTGAGAACTATATTCTCTGGAAAAGAGGAATAGAACTAGCCCTCTCCACTAAGAGGAAAATTGGGTTTGTATTGGCAACAATATATAGAGAAGCCTAAGGCAGACGAGATTAAAAAGGAAGCTTGGGAGACAGCCAATAATCTGGTAATCTCTTGGATCATTCAGAATATGAGTGTCCATAAAAATGGCCATTATGTACACACAGTCGGCAAGAGACATGGAAAATCTTGAAAACCAGGTATCTTGTTAGCAATGGTGCAAGGAAATACAAGCTTACCAAAGATATTTATGAACTGAAACAAAACAAAAAGCTTGTCATTGAGTACTACATTCAGCTTAAGACAACTTGGGATAAGTTAGAGAATTTGAATGATTACCCTGTTGTTACCATAATGACTGAAGAAATAAGAGTGTTCATGCATGGAAGCAGTGGAAAAACAAAAAGAATAGGCTAGACCGTTTCAATTCCTTAATGGGTTGGATTCCACTATGAGTGCTATTTTACTCATGTCACCTCTACCAAAAGTTGATGATGCTGTGTCTATTGTGGTACAAGAGGAAGCTCAACAACAAAATACTTAGTTTCAGGATACTCCTTCCCAAAATGGCCAGAAATCTGACATGGAAGCCTCAGCATTCTTAGAAAAGGAGGAGCCACCTGTAGAACCGTGCAAGCACTGTGTTCTCAAAAGTCACGCAGTGAGAAATGCTGGCATGGTCCAGGCAATTCTAATCCAGTCATTTTCAAACCAAGAAGGGGTGCCAGCAACTCAGGGAGAGGCCACAACAACTTCAGAGGTGACATGGGAGGCTTTAGAGGGAGAGGAAGAGGTGGCTACAACAACTACAACTATGTGAATCAGCCCTATGAAGGTTATAACCAGTTGAATCCTCAGCCTACCTATGGTCAAGGTGGATACAGGAGCTAGATTTGTGCCCATGTTGCACACATTGAACCTACCAATGTTGACCTGGTTGTATCTTTGGCAGCAACAAACCAACAAGTGGAACAACTGATAAAATTTGTGCCACAGAAAGGACTAACCAGGCCAGGCAATGAAACTGATGAAGAACTGGAATGCAACTTTGCAAGTAGAATTTCAGTTCTTAATGCTCATATATTGAATAGTGAGTGGATAATTGACTCTGGGGCCTGTGATCACATGATCACTAGTCTAGAAAGGCTTCATAATGTAAGAATGATGCCAAAGAAGCCCAAAATAAATCTTCCAAATTGAAAATTATCCTTTTTGACTCATATGGGAGAGTTAATCCTTGACAATGGTTAGAAACTAAGAAATGTGATGTATGTGTCTGATTTTAAGCATAATCTCTTGTCTGTGCAAAAACTATTACATGATAACTCTTGTTATGTCAAGTTCTACATTGACCATTGTTTGGTTCATGATTGTTTCACCCATGAGGTCAAGGCAAGAGGGAAGGCAGTCAGTGGCTTGTATTACCTAGAAAGACCAAAAACAAATTCAAAAGTTGTTGTCAACAAAAATCAACATCTCAAGCATCTAAAAAAGAGCAACCCAAATAGTTTTTCTGTGTTTATTCCTAAGGCTGACTATGTTAGTCATAAGCCATTTGTGTTTAAAAAACAATCTTGTAATATACCTATTTTCACTATGAATGCAAAAACAGGTTCTAATTCTTTGTGGCATAATAGGCTTGGACATGCTCTGTAATACTACGATTTTTTATGTCATTATTCTGTGAGATGGAATTGATAGTAGCTTGGTAGTAACATTATTTAATTGTCATAAATGTACTCTTGGTTTAAGGTTTTGGTGAACTTCGGGACGAAGTTTTTTATAAGGTGGGTAGACTGTAATACCCCGTATTTTAGTGATTATTTGGGGGCTAGGCAGCGATGAATATTAAATAGAATATTCCAATTATGTAATTAGTTTCAAGACAGGAGTAATTAATAAAATATATATTGGCACTCGGGTTTCCGACGTGTGATGTTGGGTGCTCATAAATACAGTAGTATGCGATAATACGATAATATTATAATAGTAAGA
>JAOWBH010176709.1:0-18923 GCA_028566215.1 Silene coronaria
TCAGGCCAACTCGATCGAGTGCCCACTCCACTCGGCCGAGTTAACCCAACTCGGCCGAGTCTCAGGCCTACAGAATATGCAGTATTACACCGAGTCTGAGTCTTAGGCTTTCTATCCCACAAATACTCTATTGTCTATTCTTTTTCATTCCTTATGACAATCTGGGAGTTGTCCCATGGTTCACATGTTATGCTCAAGTCTATGTTAATCCCATTAATCGTTTTAATAAAATACAATGCAATTTTCAATTCACATAATCTTCTTCTCCCTTGCCCTTTTTCTGTGACAACGAGAATTGATTTGAGACATTTTAAAGCACCAAACATGCCAAGTTAATGTGAGTACACTTAAGTGACATTCCGTTCCAATTTGCAAAGTGCCCGAAACTTCGTGTCCACTTATTTACCTATTTTATGTCTAGCAATAGAGACCTATCAGCATAACCCAATTTAGTGCGAGCACATCTCGGAGAGATTCTAGGACGAATCCAAACCGTCTCCTCGTTAATGATCCACAACGGAAAGGCAAACCCATTCCCCACAAAAGAAAATCCCATCTCAAAAAGAGAAAAAAGACCAACCCATTTCACATAAAGAGTGTTAGTCTAATTAATAAGCAAAGACCAAATATGATACTCGGTTCAATACTTCGATGCTTATGGAGGGGGATCCATTAGATTGGAACTCCACAATGGTTGTGAATTCAATCGTGACCAGGAGTATGAGTAAAGGACTGCCCAAAGTTGTTTATCAAGCACTGTCAAGTCATAATGGTGTCAAATGAGACAATGCCAATATTTAAGACCGAAGTCAAAAGTAATACAACGATGAATCCCTTACTGAGATTTGAATCTAACTCTAAAGCAAGGCAAAGGTAGATCCCGGACAAATGAATCCGAGCTCAGAATCCAAAGAAGCCTGTTACCTGATGCAAAACTTCAAAATCTGAGACAGAAGACGCCGATGGTCAGCTAACATCGCTATACAAGCCTTTTACACACTCTAAGCCCTTCTCGAGACCGTTACAGAAAGATAGTTGGGGATTCTGAGAATTCTTACAAGCTCGTCAGGTATACCCAACCTATAGGGCCCAAGGCATGGAAATATGAACCCGCATCAATTTACCTACCATTTTTGTGCTCAGCTTACATCAAGCCTGATACCCTATTCCCTATCACATCGCTAGTTATTACCTTATCAAGCCTTAACTCCAGAAAATCAGGCTCTAGAGATTTGTTCGTGCAATCCTTTTATAAGCAAGCTCCACTCTCCAAATATCCAAGCCTTTTTCACCTCTGCTCATACACAGAGTCTTCAAATACTTTGCTACCTAGAACGGGACATACCCAATCCATCCTTAGGATCTTCTTTTAGTGTGCTCACATGACAAGGAATATTTTTATAAACTATACCTCTTTGGTCTACGATCAAGGGGGAAATACCTCAAATTGATTCTTCGAGTTAGCAAAGGAATATATCCCCGTGACCCATGCACTATAAGGTCCTAACACCTGGTTTCGGCACACACTCAAAACTACGATCTGATTTGATTTCACAACACGTGAATATGTAGGCAGTCCTCTAACAAGGATACAACCACCCCTTTTACACAACCTCAATAAATCAACACAAACATCTCAACCACATACATCTCTACTGAGGGCTCCTTCCTTAGGGCGTCACCTAGTTTCTCCTTTATCAAATTCCTGAGTCATGTTTTGAGTCAAGCCGGTGTTTGGTCTGGACAACGATAATGTCTTAGATTTATTCCCGTGTTATCATCACTCCAGAAAGCATTTTGATGCAACAACATTGGTGAAGGGTGTCTAAAAAAGATACTCGATTCATGCCAGGGCGAGTGTGTGCCCTCATCGTAGAGGATCTTCTACCTTTGGAATTGATACACAGTATAACTTATATTTGGCCGTGGGTTACGCACTTAGGCAAAGTCTGTCCGCATCATCCCCGAGTCGTGTCAAACCTAAGTCTGTTTTGTGTCAGTATATCAGTCTGCATCCGTATAGAGTCTGCGTCCGTGTGAGTCTATGTCGTGTCAGTCACGCGTCTAGAGCCCATTAAATACGCATAACACTCTACAAATGACAAATTTTGACTTTTAAACAATTTTGGAAAGACAATCTTCAAAACCCTTATGTTTTCTTGCGCAAGGTTTTCATGTTAATTGCTTACATGCTAATTGCTTATTTGCGTATACTTTCCTATTCTATGAATTTGTGTGACCACTAATCATGCAGATAGCTATAAGAAGCAAAGCTCGCTCCAACTGGGGGCTTTGCCAAGCCTTCATTCTTCCTAGTAGATATTTTCTAGATTCGAGACAGTTCTCATCAATAGCATCATATTAAATTTTCTCAACGAGAGTCCATTGTCTCCTGGCAGTTCATTGAATTCGTTAGACTATTATTAACCCTCAGCAAAGGACGCTCTATAACATTTCATTTTGGCGGTTTTTCTTCCTTGGAAAATTGTATTGGTAGTGGGATTGTTATAGTAGTATGATAGTAAGGCAGTGTTAGCGGTACATCGTTGCTGGTGTGGAGTGCTAGTGTTGAGAGTAGAGGAAGAGGGTTTTGTGGATAGAGACTGAGTGTGAACTTCAAGGACAAAGTTCGTTCTTAAGGGGGGAAGACTGTAATACTCCGTATTTCTGTAGTAGGGTTACTCGATCGAGTATGGCGTACTCGGTCGAGTGTTGAGGGTACTCGATCGAGTGCAGCCTACTCGGCCGAGTATTTCACTTTGGTAGTTGGCTATTCGGGTCTGAAGCATTTTTTTGTAAATTTCTTGGTTTTTACTCTGCCGAGTACTTTGGGGTACTCGACCGAGTAGTCGTCACTCGACCGAGTGCTTTAGGTACTCGACCGAGTGACATTTTAGTACGCGAAATCCGAGCGGTTAGATTAGGGTAATTAGGGGGAGTGATATAAATTACTTACTCAGTCATTTCATGCAGTAAAAACATTTTAACCTCTTAAATCACTTCCCTAATCGCCCCGATCAACCTCTTAGCAAGATCTCGGATTCTTTGGGTGTCGGATTCGCATAGCACCATCTCGCTTGTGGTAAGTTGTATTTTATCTATTAGTTTAATCATGGCATTTGTCTTTTAACCTAATCAATTGTGGATTATGGGTTCATGTGTTGGTAGTAGATCATTGATCGTAGGACTTATTATTGCCTTTAGGTAACGACTTTGTAGAGGAACGCTTCTAGCATTGTTGGATTGATTGATGTTGCCTTGAGGTAGGATTTCCCTACTCAGTCTATGATACTTACATGTGAATTACAACCTTGTTGTTTAGTAATATTGTTGATGTTGTTTTTATGATAATGATGTTGTTGATGATGTTGATGTTGGATGAGATGGATGGTGGTATTGTATGGTTGTGGTTTGTGAGTCGTTGAGAGACGGTCTCACCTCCGAGTTTCGCCCCTCATGACTTCCATCACGGAGGGGGATGTGCACATTAGTGATTCCGGATTCGCTCGTGCGTCGAGCGGGGATTTGGTGGGAAAGGTTGCGATCCCCCACTGGCGGAGGGATTACCTGTTGCGGCGGTAATCCAAATGAAGGGTGGTTGTGGTGTTGGTGATTGGCGGTGTGAATTGTAGTAGTTCATGTGGATGGCATCATGTGGTTTAATAGTACTGACGCTTGATTATTGTGTTTCCGTTGTGATCTATACGGTGTTGACGAATGGTGAGCATCTATTGAAAGGTGATTATGTTAGAGCTAGCATGAGGGCCCTGGGACATGATCACGAGTTTTATTTTAGCTTCCTCTAAGTCTTGAACATTTTACTTTCCGTTGAGTCATGAGACATTATTTCATTTGACAATTGTATTGGGATTGACACTTTTCATTGTAACTGATTAAACTTTTATTTAAATGTATTGTTCTTTGATTGTCAATTTGATATGGCGCCCCACTTGCTAGGGAAGGTCTTACCGAAGGCTCTTTAGTAGACGAGGTGTTACAAAATGGTATCATAGCAACCCTGCGACCGTGGGGTAGTGAGCAAGTGGTCAGGAGTACCCGGTTCACCCACCTAGCGGGGGAGGATTCTGGGCTTGGTTGCGGTTAGATCTGAGGTGTCGAGGACGTTGTGTTTTAGTTGTCCCACATGGAAAGAATAAGGAGCTTATGAGATGTTTATAAAGAATTTGACCCACCACTTAGTAATAAGGCCTTGTACTTTTGGGCTTAAGTGAGGACAAATAGTAGGCCCAAATGTGCACATCTCATCTTATTGGGATTGTGTTACAATGTGGCGGGTCGGGTTGTTATAAGGAGATCCAATGTCTCCCCTTATCTTTACCTTGTGCATGGAGTATTTGACCAGAATATTGAATGTGGTGACTGTGAGGAAATTTAAATTATATCCTTTGTGCAGGGCTCTCAAATTGTGTCACCTTTGCTTTGTAGATGATGTTTTATTATTTTGGAAAGGTGACCATGGGTCTGTTCTGTTTTTGCTAAAAGCTTTTGCTACCATCTCACAGGGGATCAAGCATGACATTATTCAGCTTTCAGGATTTCAGGAGGGAAATACCCCTTTCAAATACTTAGGTATACCTATTTTTTACAAAAAGATTTCTGTGGGAGAATGTAGCAGGCTTGTGGAGAAGTTGGTTGGCGGGATTAGGGGTTTGGTTTCTTGTAAATTAAGCTATGCAGGTAGACTCACCCTTGTTCAAAGTGTGCTCACTCAGTTGCATACTTATTGGGCAAGGATTTTCATCATACCAAGTATTGTCTTCAACAAACTAAATGGAATATGCAGGAATTATTTGCAGGTAGGGTCAGAGGAGTTTCTAAAGGTACCCCATGTCTCTTGGGATAAAGTGTGTACTAACAGGAAAGTAGGGGGATTGAGGGTGGTGCATATTACATTCTGGAATCAAGCGATGATTGGAAAGTATTGCTGGTGGATTGTCAGTAAAGCGGGCCACCTTTGGATCAAGTGGGTGAATCACATTTAAATAAAAGGCCAAGATTGGTTTTCTTATTCACCTTCCACAAGTTCTAGCTGTACTTGGCGACAAATTTGTAAAACCAAGGATTTGATCAAAGATGGTTATATTCAGGGATAATGGTGGCAAGTATAATACCTCTCCAGGTTATGAGTGGTTGTTGGGAGCTCGACCTAAAGTCACTTGTTATCCTGTTGTCTGGAATTCGGTTAATGTACCTGAGGTAAGCTTCATTACATGGCTTTATGTTCAGCAGAGGTTGTTTACTAAGGACAGACTCATTCAGTTTGGTATGGGTTTAGATGTTATGTGTGAGATATGTATGGAACAACCTGAATACCATACTCATCTCTTCTTTCAGTGTATGTATAGCAGAAGATGCTTGAGCCTGGTTACTGCTTAGTTGGGAGTGCAGGTGCCTATGGATCACCCTATTCAATGGTGTGTTCAGCTTAGGAGCAGGTCACTTATGAGGAAGAAAATTATTTGTTTTGCTGTGTGTAAGCTAGTGTATCATATATGGATGGCGCGCAATACCTGTAGAATTGAAGCTTATGTTCCACACCCATGATCTATCTTACAGCGGATACAGGAAGAGGTCATGATTCGAGTTAGTAGTGGAGTATGGAGTATGAAGCATAGGATACTAGCAACTTGGTTGAGGGCTATTGGAATGATGTAATGAAATAGGGATAGACTGTCTAAAGAGATGCTTGTAATGTAGCTTAGTTGTCGTAGGCTGCCTAAATTGGTTCTATGGTGTTGTTATTCTTGATCATTAATACAAGTTTTTACATTCCACCAAAAAAAACCTACCTTTTAGCATACTCCAATAAGCTACTCAAACCCGGCACGATTCCGCCTCATAAAACTGTCTCATCCTACAATAATCGCATAATAACTATCATAATACGTCCTAAACTATAATAGCAATTAAAACCCCTTATTATTAATCTTTAATTACCTAATAATCTCCCAAAAATCACTAATTAATAATATAAGTAAAAACCCCCAAAAGTTAGGGTTAGCAAAAGAGTAGGTCTAACTTATAATGTGGAAGGAAGAAGAAATAAGGTGAGCTACTAATTTGCAAATCCAAGCTTGAATCCCATAGAGGAATGTTTATGATGGTTTTATAGAGAAGAGAGAGGAAAGAAATGAGATTAGGGTTGGTGAAATGAAGTTCTCATCTAATAAATGACGGAGCTGAAACAGGCCCACTCAGTCGAGTGACTTTCCACACGACCGAGTACACTCCACTCGGCCGAGTGACTCAACACTCGACCGAGTATAACTCCCTCGGCCGAGTACACCTTGTACTCGATCGGGTGCACTCTACTTGGTCTACTATATTCTTACACGGTCCACTATCCTACCTTCATATATGATCATTAAGGTTCTTATTAAATTTAGGGGTCCACTCACTAATCTCAATTAGCGTCCTTAATTATCTCAATAATACCAGGTATTACAGCATCATTATTCTCCGGGTTATCTGCACAAGTATCCAAAACCATCAAAGCCTCCAAAGGGTCCCTAATTAGGGAACCCGACCAAAAATCACAAACTGACTCATCAATAATATCAATGGCATAACATGTATCTTCAATCATTAACAACCTCCATGAACTTATCGAATTGCTGCTCGATCTTTGTATTCTTTAACCGGTTTGGAAAAGAAACTTTAATCACAATGGGTAGCTTGGCAGCTTTCTTCTTCCCTTTATCAGATACGGGTGTCTTACCAACAGTAGAATACAGCCCATCAGCAACAGGCAACGGACCAGCAATCTCGTCCTTCAGAAAAGTCGATCGACTAACAGGACCACTCAATCGACTAGTTGCTTCAGTCGATCGACTTTTTCCAACTTCAATAGTCAAGAAGCCCATCAGCAACAGGCAACGGACCAGCAATCTCGTCCTTAAGAAAAGTCGATCGACTAACAGAACCACTCAATCGACTAGTTACTTCAGTCGATCGACTTTTTCCAACTTCAATAGTGTCTTTCTCAGCAGTACCAGTCGATCAACTATTGGTTCCAATCGATCGACTTTTTTCAGCTAGTACCCAGCGCATTCATCTTCCGCATCAAGATTTATGGCCTTATTGTCACGGTTTTCGCCATTACATGTACGTTGGAATATAGATGCACTTTCGCCTATTACATTAAATGTCGCCAATAATAATAAGAATAAGAAGAATTACAAAAGAGAGCCTAAAGCATACTTACCAAATTCACAATTGTGTATAACAATGATTTGTGATACAACATATATAGTACTAAGAAACAATGTGAAAAGTTAGAAAAATAGGTAGGTAGAGACTTGTTTATATACTAAGAAAATTTGTATGTGCATTGATTTAGGATTCCAACGGAAGATAGAGCTTGGTGGTTTCTGATAAACTCTATCTAGTTTTATATCTTTTTTAAAGAGTTTAAATATATTATCTTATCGTTTGTTTTAGGTAGTTCATCAAAGTTGGTTGCTTAAAATTTTTTTGCAAAAACTAGACTCTCTCTAATCGCTCAAAAAAAAAATTTCATTTAATAATATAGATGGATAGATATTGATTAATCACAAGATTTAAAAATTCTTAATCCAAATTTGTTTGGCAGATGACGACAAGTGACACCCAAATTGGTTGAAAAATAGAACAATAATGTTAAATCTCATTATTGAGGGTTTTATCGTATTTGTAAAAATCTTATTTGAGTTGAATAATAGAGATGAAGCTTAAGAAAGAAGCCAAAAATAGCATGGGTTACTTGTGGTTGTTTAGAAGAAAACTCAAGAGTAGTTTGGTAAAGGAAGGAGTTGCTTTTGCATCTTATCTCAAGTCTTAACACAAGGAACCGAGGCACGCTTGCACGTTCAGATAAGAATCTGATGCCTTACCTTGATAGCTCCATTTTAAAGTACGGATTATATACTCCTAGTTAAGCTTTAATCTGTTAGTTGTTACTCCTTGGGTGTTTTACTTATTCCAAACAACATTGATTTTGCATGCATTAAATTAATAACAATTTGACAACAGTAATGAAATTGAGAGTGAATAACAGGATGAACACTCGATATGAGTCGTCATATTATCGGACTTAACCAAACTGCCAAATATATGACTAGTTGGAAAAGTTAAGCCTTGTTTCTTTCAACTTAATTTTAGCTCAATTCAGTTCGGCTCAACTCAGCTCACTTCAGTCAGCTCAGCTTATGACCTTATGTCAACTTTATTCATCTCAACAAATTTGAAATCAATTCAACTCACCTAAGTTTAGTTTAGCTCAATTCAGTTCAATCCAGCTCCATCCATCCAAAAAGAACACGTCATTCTTGTTCTAATTTATACAAAATATAATCGTGAAGTTAGCAAAGGTGGTTGGTTTGAGTGGTAAGGAAACTAAACTCTTAAACAAGTGTTTAAGAGTTCGGATTTTTAACTCTTGCGAATGAAAAAATCGATTTTGGCAGGTATCCCATTACGTTATCTTCGATACCCAAAAAGAGATTGCCCAAACTTTCGATATGGGATACTCCTTGTAAACAAGAAAAACATCAAGAAGCTTCATCCATAACAAAATTGAGACTTGCTTATAATTGATTGAATGCCACTCAATTCATTATAGTAACTTTTTTTATTTTGTCTTAATAAACCGCCTAAAAACTTTATTAAAAAAAAACTAAGAAATGATTGAGATGAATGACTATCAAACCAACTCATACATAAGTTTTACTGAGCCGAATTTCATGGTTTAAATCACATAACAACAAAATCCAGTTTAATTATTATAATTTTCAAATTTATCGAGACCTTTTATATTAAAATTAATCAGATATTAAATACACGAATGAATTGATATTATAACATACCGCTCAATTGCAATATGAAGCCTCACCCCGATCAGAAATTCTTGTTTAAGACTGATGTTCCCGACTTAAGATTAAAACGGGTCAAGTTGTTAGAATAAGATAAAAGCAAAATGCATAGAGTAAAGGAAAAGATTTGTCATATATGATCAAGTGAGATAATACTTGACCCGTTTTAATCTTAAGAAGAATACTCCATCTTAAGGGAGACTAAGATCGTGTTCTTTTTGGCTTAATTTTAGCTCAGTTCAGTTCAGCTTATCTCAGGTCTATTTAGTTCAATTCAGTTCAGTTTTTCACAAATTAACTCTTATTTCAATTCTTTCAGTTCAGTTGAACTTAGCTGTATTTAGTTTAATCTATTGAATTCAATTCAATTTAACTTCTTTTAGACGAAAAGAACAGAGTTTTACTGGACCCTAATACGGGTGATATTTATGCCCAGTACAATAAGTTCAACCCATGACCATGTAGAGAGAACGCCCTACAATCCACAGGACACATGGTATGCAGCAAAATAAGCTGCGATGAAATAGGAAAAAACAAGAAGGGAAGAATAATAAACAAGCCCCTGGCCGTGACCTGGAGATATAATAAACATAGACCCACTCCAAGGAATCAAGGATGGATGGTTGGTTGTTTTTTTCAATTTACAAAACCAAGTTAATCAATTGACAGGGTCACATTCAAAGCCAAACACCTAAATAACCAAATTAACCAACCCCACCAAACACACACTGTCTCACACTCTACTGGTTTCACCTTCTCAACTCCATTCCCAATTTAAGTGTGTGTCTTTGTTTCACTTAATTAAACTCTCTAAATATTTGTCACATTCATATCATTATTGTAATTATGGGCATTTATTCAGCACCCACCATTTTCATTGTCTCTATCTTTCTTCAAATGCAGCTTTCCTTTTCATTACCTATGTCTGCAGGTATATATTACTACTCTTCTTCTTTTTTTCTTAGTATTTCAACTTCTTTTTTTTCCTGTTTTTGGGTTGTTCTGACTCTTTGGTGTTTTGGGTTTTACTGTTTTCTACATTCTACTATGTAAATCTTATGTGGCTAGTTTTGGTCAGGTTGCATTAGTGGATTAGATTGAAGAACTCTATGTTTGTTGGACTTTTGTTGCATTTTGACCATTTCAAAGCTAATTACTATTATTTCCGTTTCAGTTATTTGTTTATCTTTTTAATTCACCGTGAGGGAGTATTTTAATTAAAGTAAACAAATGATTGGGGCAGAGGGAGTAGTCTAAGATGGAAATTTGTGACTGAGCTTCTTATTTAGTGTTGTTTGGGTGAGTGATTTGATTTGATTGCATTTTGTTGTTAAATGTTGAGGGGGTATTGTATGCATTATGCAATGTATTTTAAGTTTTTTTATGTTTGAGTGAATTTTGCATTGATTATAAAGACCCAACTGAAAAGTCTCCTTTTAAAGTTTAATTTTGCTGAACTAGGAGCTTAATTTTTCTGAAATGAACTTACTGAAAAATGAGTATAAATTGAGCTGAACTTTTCTAGATTGAACTTATGGGAGCTTTAACTTTTCTAAGCTGAACTAAACTTATAGAAGCTTCGCTTGTTTGAACCGGGACCTATAAGAGCTGAACTGAACTTAAACGGGGTGACTTTAAGTCCAAATGATTAGGGCCTTCACATTGTGTGTTCCTCAAACTGACGAACTTACATGGGTTTGATGCTTTGATTGTGTATGTTGTATGAAATTACGAGTATTTCATTGTTCTTTCGGAGTCAAACAATTGTTGCTTTCACTTTAAGTCACATTGTTTTGATAATACTCACATGGCTGATATTTGAGGTGTTTGGATTCATCTCATTGCCATGTTTGTTAGCCTGATGAAGTTTTCTTGGTTGTCAGGAATGTTTGTGTTAAGACAATTAGAATTTATGAGTTTTTTTGTTTTCGTCTAATGTCACCGGCAAGATGCATTCGGGTCTTCAAAAATATGGGGTACACTATAGTGCTGTAAGAAAAACATTGGCCTGCTAATTCTTTTTGCAAGCGTAACCAACATAATTTAACTTAACCACCTTTGTTAGGGGGATAGGAAAACAATATTTACTGTGGTTTTGTATGTTACATCAATATTTTTCGTTGTTATTTTTTTAGAAGGAAGGATCGAATTTTGACTTTATCCAAAAGACAACATAAAGTCACACGATACAATATCTGCGATAACCTCTATCCCATCATCCACCCAGACCGTTATTGAGCAGCCCAATGGGGGTAAGATTTGTGAACTGGACTGTGGCCTGAGTACCTTCTCTCCTGACAAAACTAAACCCAGCCACAATAAATTTGCTAGCTAAACAACACATTGATCTACCAATGTTATCAATTGTATTGCTGTTTTTCATAATTTGGCTTAAAGGAGCCCACTTTTCCATTGAAGGATGTCCCTTGGATTTACATGGTACCAACTTTACTCTGGTGGCTACCATGTGTTCAAATCCTGCTGCTCGTGGAAAGTGCTGCCGCTACATCAATGCATATGTCGCACTTTCTATTGCTCGTTATTCCAATGCAACAAGCAACCTTGGTGTAAGTTCAGATCTTTCTGAGGCCTGCCTCACTTCAATGTCGCAAACCTTAGAACTCTATGGAATGCCAGCAAATGCAACCATCTTTTGTGGATTCGGGACCAAAATTCCAATAAATTATGAATGCAAGGGCAGAACAAGTGTAGCACAAATGCTGCAATCTCCAGGATTCAGTGATGTAGCGGAAAATTGCCAAGTTTCACTTTCTGAGGGAACTGGGTGTAGGAAATGTATAAATTCTAGCCTTATGTATCTTCGGCAAACAATAGTAGCACAAGACAATATTACACTTATCACTTGCAGAGATGCTATATTTGCCACCCTCGCCAGTCAATCCGACAATACATCAGCTGTTCGTTTTGCAAGCTGTTTCCTTGGTGTTCCGCGGCTCCGTTATGGAGGTATGTTTTACTTCCTCTGGCTCGCCCATTTGTTTATGTATTCCATTTTTGTCCTTTTGAGCCATTATTTACTTTTACTTTTTAGGAGAAGTATTTGGGCTACAAAGATTGTTTTATCCCCCCCTCTACCCCCCCTATGTTTTACTTCCTCTGTCTCGCCCATTTGTTTATGTATTCCATTTTTGTCCCTTTGAGCCATTTATTTACGTTTCCTTTTTAGGTGAAGTATTTGGGCTACAAAGATTGTTTTATTTCCCACCTCCCCTCTCCCCCCTCCCTCCTCCCCCCGCCCCATTGTATCAGAGTTGTACACTTCTACCCTTGTGATAGATAGAATGATAGATCCCACCTTTATTACACTATAACCTACCTACAACTTACGTTGCCTGTATGTGCCTCCAAATTAACAGATCCAAAGCAAATGTCAACAAATGGACGAGGCAGTAGGAATATTACATATTAGCGTCTCTCATGACTTCAATTCTTAAACCATAAGTTTCAGTATTGTGTGTCAGACCATAAGATTTAGCTTGTACAATTAACTGTAGATCATATTTGGCCATAACTATGTATGTTACAAGGACAGTGTGGAACTGGAAAACTTGTGTTGAAACATCATTGTTAACGTGTAGTAGTCAGTAGAACACTTACATTTACTGATGTGTAAATTATAGACAGCTTACTTTTCTGAGTTTCTGATTTTGCCCTGTCATCTCGTCATGGCAGTTTCCGGGCAACCATCATCTTCATTGTCTCCAAAGGGATCTCCAAGTCCAGTGTTTGCTAGCCCAATTGAGCCGTCATTGGGCATATCAAGCCCGTCTCACCATGACAATCACCATGCCAATCAGCTTTCAGCTATAACGAGTGTTGGAATAGGTGTCACAGTAATTTCTTTCGCACTACTTTTGCTCTTGGTGCTTCTGATCCGTAGGAAAAGCAGGGAGCTAGATGATCCAGAGAGTGGCTTTACGACTTTTAAAGTTCCTTGTCGACCTGGGCGAAAGATGCACGATGGTACGCTAAAACATTCAAATGATTAGTATGATTTCTACATAATTGTCATATGCTCCGTGTCTCTTTCTATTTTCTCGCTTTAAATGCTATTACCCTGTTAGTCTATCGAGTTTAATCTGTTTTTACTTCATCATTCCGCAGAGAGAAACTTTGGATCGCCATATACTACCTCCTTCCCAACTTATATTGTCCCCGTCTTAATTTGGTGTCAATCAACTTCACTTGGACCATTAGTTTCTCCAAAATGTGGAATTGCAAGATGTATTTATCACATTTGATTTATCGAACCTAACTATCTTTACAATGTTTTAAAAAGATGTAAATATTGTTTGTAATGAAAAAATGGGTCAAAGATGAGATTGTTTGACTATCAAAGTCAGATCAGGCCAAAATTTATATTTGCTTGAGGCCTTGAGGATATAAGTGTATAACACACATCAACATCAACATCAACATCAACATCACCCCAATGTCTCAATGGTTTAAACCGGTGGCAGAAAAAGGTTGCCGTATGAACTTCAGCCTTATCCTTTGTGTTAAAACCGCAAAGATTTTTGGATGATTCACAAATTGCCTCATAAAATGCATCACCATTATGCTTTAAAATATTCCAAGGCTGGAGAATACTGAGACTTTAACCCTATTGAAAACAGAAACATTTGTCATAAAACATTTACATTGCTAAACGTTTTCAGGGAATGCATCTATGTTTAAGGAATTTAGCTACAAGGAGACAAGGAAGGCAACTAATAATTTCACTACAAATATTGGACAAGGTGGATCTGGTACAGTGTACAAAGCTGAGTTTGGTGATGCTCTGATTGTTGCAGTGAAGCATATGAACAAAGTATCAGAGCAAGCTGAGGACGAGTTTTGTAGGGAGATTGAGCTTTTAGCTAAATTACATCATCGTCATCTTGTTGCTCTTAAAGGTTTCTGCATTCAGAAGCATGACAGGTAGTCACAATTGATCGAATACACAGGTCTTGTGCATGCGTTTCTACACGGATAAACTTATTACACGTATATTTTTGTTTTTAGGTTTCTGGTGTATGAATATATGGCGAATGGAAGTTTGAAGGATCATCTTCACAGTAAGTTTGTGTAATGCTAAGATTCTTTCTTTCCAGACACAGATGCTTACGTATGGTGGTTTTACATACATGCTACTGTAAAATTGCTTGTTATCTTGCACAAATACTCTTACTTGTAGGGGTATTTGGGTAAATAACATGCGATTTTATGGTATCTTAATTTAATCCCACATGATATTGTAAAACCCGCCTTAGGCGAGACTGTTTGCCACAATTTGAGGAAATCTTCATCTTAACTTTTCACAACGAACTTGTTGTCAATAAATTCTATTTGTTTTGTGAATTCAGCACCAGGCAAGCCGTCACTCTGCTGGCAGACAAGGATCCAAATTGCTATTGATGTCGCCAATGCTCTGGTAATCTCAGCCGACTTGCGCTGCCAAACAGATTTTGTTTAACAGTAGTAGACCTGTTGATGCTTACATTTTTGAGCTCTTACGTGTAGGAGTACCTACACTTTTATTGCGATCCTCCACTTTGCCATAGAGATATCAAGTCCAGCAACATTTTACTGGATGAGAATTTTGTAGCAAAGGTAATACTTGTGTTTTTTACTCAAATATCATTTATGTTCATAATTAGCTCAGCGTGTTCCATACAGCAACAACAACATTGCCCTTGTACCTCAATGGGATAAGGGAGGTCAGATGTGCCACAGCCCATACGTTTCTGCTAAAAACTCAATACTTCGAGAGATGACCATAATGAAAATTGTGACATAAAAGCAACCGAAACCCGGCTATTTCTTCATACAAGAAGCCCTATTAATGGAAAAATTGTGTTCCATGCGAACTGAATGATAGATGCTACACCATATTTTTTAGATCTTATGTCTGTTACCTTATGTTCTTCTAGCAACCTCTATTCATGACTCAACACTTGGTAGTAGGTGGTTGTAGCTTAGAATCATCTTCATTCCCTCAAATACCGCACAACAAGAAAATAGAGAAACATGTTTTGTTGAAAGTGGATAGTGTTTACCATTTTGTATTGAAAGAACAGTCCTTAGGAAAAAATGATATGTCACTACCAAATAGTCGCGTTTTCCTAATCTTTCTTCCGGGTTATGTGTATAATGACATAGGCAACTAATGAAATGTATTGTTCAAGACTTTTCTTATGCTGATTTGGCTCTTTGATTTCACATTACCTCTAGGTTGCAGACTTTGGCCTTGCTTATGCTTCGAAAGATGGTTCTATTTGCTTTGAGCCAATAAATACTGAAGTTCGAGGAACTCCAGGTTGGAAGAACAAAATTCATTGGTTTAAACGTACAGGAATATTTTACTACATTCACCCCAAATTTATTTATCCCATTTGACTTTGGTGGTCAACTGATGCGAACTCTGACCACTAATTTCTCTCTATCAGTTGAAATGCAATAAAAACTCGCCATTATTTAGTTGGCAAAGTCAAATGAGGCCATGGGGATGATAAAAACGAGATGATACGAATGCTTTTTATTCAAACAAATATGACACTTCAAGTTTTCAGGTTACGTGGACCCGGAGTATGTCATCACTCGCGAGCTTACAGAGAAGAGTGATGTTTACAGCTACGGCGTTGTTTTACTGGAGCTAGTGACAGGAAGGCAAGCTATTCAAGATAACCGAAATCTGGTAGAGTGGGCCCAAGTGTTTCTATCCTCGGAAACAAAACTCTCACAACTCACCGACCCGACTCTAGGAGATTTATTTGATTACGATCAATTACAAACAGTTGTTACTATCGTAAAATGGTGTACGCAACCAGAAGGTCGAGCTAGACCTTCAATTAAACAAGTATTAAGGCTGCTTTACGAGAGTTCCGACCCATTACATAGCGGGTTCATCCATGATATGCAAGATGAAGAGTATGAAGAGGGTCAGGGAGGAAGACCAAGCAAAGGGAAGTCACATAGGAATGACATGGCTTTTCATAGTGGGGAAGGAAGGTGTCTCGCATCTTCTTCTAGTACAAATAAATCTTTTTGTAGTAGAAACTTTCTACTTGAAAACGGGTCTCCGCAGTCTCCCCCACATAATATACCGTAGATTTGAAAGTACATTACAACTTTACCAGTGCAACACAAACAAGAGTTCTCGTTGTTCTGGAGATGATTTCAACCGAAAAGCTCTACTTGAAAACATATTCATTGCCCTCATCAGCCGGTCTCCAAGGTCAGCTGTAAAGTTCTGCAGAAATTTTGTATTTTTTATATTGTATTGAGAAGAAATTCATTTGTTAGATTCATTATTCATGAAAACACTGTGCTTGGGGACTTGGCTGTTCTCTTTTCTCGTGGAATTGTAATTTATTTTTCTAATTTGGTTTAACTTTTTACCGTTTGTGATTCGTGAGCCTGGTTATCGCAATTTGTAGCCCTAATTGTGTAATTTTAATAATATATATTTGAGCGAGAACTAACCTGTTGGCAACACTCCTGTGGACAGTCTGGCCACTGTAACAATTTAACTATTGTTCTGAGGCTAAAATGTTGAAATGCTCCTCTTTTCTCAGTTGAAATGCATGATCATGTATCGCAGGGCAAAAGTTGAACCAAGTTGAAACCTGACCCCTTGGAACACTGAAATTGGTGAACCATAATCGATCCAACACAACCCGACGTAAACCGATAAGAATCATGTTTGCCCCAACTTGAACTTAACCAAAACTGACTAAGGGGTGTTTGGTTACCCATCCTAAAACACATGAATTACAATTCATGTGATTTGTAAAATAGGTGGGTTGTTTGTTTACCCAAAATCCCATGAATTAAAGTTCCATAGGAACTCTAATTCCTCCATAATGGAGGAAGTTGCTTACCTAGGTCCACCTAGGTAAGTGAGAATTCCTATGAAATTTACTTCCTACATTCTAACTAAACAACTTTTTCTTATTTCATGTGAATTGCAAAAACATGTAAATTGGTACTTTCTAGGAACTCAAATTCCGATTGTGAACCAAACGACCCCTATATGGAAGAAAATTAACAGAATTTACATGAGTACCTGACCCCACTTATTCAGTATCCCCCCTAGGATTTGTAACTTCCTTCCAAATAACTTGCCAAGCAGGCAACCAACTTTCATTCTATATACGCAAATTCTCATAGTTTCGTCTTCAATGAAATGTCAGCCATTTTAACGTGGTGTATTTCAATGACGAAATATTACCCACTTAATCACGGTCAATTGTTGTCCTTTAATTTTGGCATAAAAACAAAGAAAGAGGAGGGAGCTGATTATTAAATAACAAGTAGACCAAATTGTGTGTGAATGATCAAATTATTCATCAAATACATTTCTAAAATAAAAAAAGTCAACAATTGATTGAGACACCCAAAATGAAATAAGACAACAAATAACCAAAAGGAGGGAGTACAATTTAGAATATTGTTTGGGTAACTATTTTTATCAGAAAATGCTTCATTTTATTGTAAATGAGTTACATTTATCCCGTCTTAAGCTTAGAACGAAAAGTGACCGCCTTAAAACTTATTGTTGTATATAACACATAAAAAACCTTTCATCATCTAAAATGTAGAATAATTTCGAATCAAACCCACTTAATATCCCAAACAATAATGAATAATACAAGGGCTTATAAATTATAATCATAAATAATAATAAAAACAACAACAACAACTATTAAATAGAGTGATCGCCCTTGATGATCAAGATCCTAACTACAAATCCGACTCAAAGCAATATTTATCTGATTAGATTGATAACCTGAAAAAATATTAAGCTTAATATTTAAATATTGATGAAAATGAAAGGAGCTTAGCGTTTAGTTTGACTTAACTAAACCAAATAATAGTCGAAAACTAAACTAGTCTTAATGGTAAAAAAAAAACGGAATATGTAATAAAATAATAAATGGACTTGATAATAGCCCGACCCAAACCCGTCCAAATCTGATATATCAATTGACTCATAATGCTCGACCCAGACCCAAGCCAAAGGGTAGACAGACCTGGTATGACCTAAACCCAGTATAGCTCTACTCGACTTGATCAGACCCGATAAATTAGGTTAACTATTCGACTTCTTGTACTTAGTAAAACCGTCTTACACAAAGTTGACAAGTATTAGAAAAAAACAGAGTTTGTTGAGGGATAAGAAACGGGAATGTATGGTATTTGTGAGAAAGTGAATAGAGTAGCAGAAATTGGCATGCGTCATCCATCCGAATAGAGTATTCCCCAAGAATTATGTACGTAACGGCCTTCCAAATAACTTGTCAAACGGGCAACCAACTTCCTCTCTCTCTCTCTATATATATATATAAAACAACACAAACACATTCACATTCACATTCACATTCACATTCACATTCACATTCACATTCACATAATTTCGGATCAATCAATCAAAAATGGCGTCCAATCTTCAAGAAAACAATAAAAATGTAGTAATAGTAATAATACCATACCCAGCACAAAGCCACCTTAACATGTCCTTAAACCTGTCACACCTTATTATTTCGTCGTCACATAATAATATCCCGGTTCATTATGTTACGTCCACACAACATCTTAACCAACTCAAACTCCGTCACCCCGACCTTACTAATAATACAAATGTCCACACCGGTCTGATTTTCCAGGAATTTCCAATGCCTTCTTGTGACGACCTTGTTGATGTGTTCCGAAATGTAGATCACCTCCGTACCCCTGTTTCTGACCTTCTCCACGGTCTCTCTGCCAAGTATGATAAAGTGGTGGTTATTCATGACGCTCTAATGGCGTCGGTTGCGGAGGATGTCACGCTGGTTTCCAATGCTGTGGCGTATACGTTCAATACCGTTTCCATCTTTTCTATTTTTGTTAACAATTGGAGGGTACGTATTTCGATCCGTCTCTTTTAATCTCTCCAATTATCGAAATTGATTATTGGTCGTCATATATAATGGTATTTAAGATTAACTCTTAATCTTGAAAATTTATCATGTCTTAATTAATTAATACTAGTTTGTTGTCCGTGCGTTGTAC
>JAOWBH010176720.1:0-10295 GCA_028566215.1 Silene coronaria
GAGGGAAGAAAATCCGATTATCACAAATAAGGAAAGAGGGTTATAGCGTTAATATTTGAGAATGACTTGTGGTAATCGGCTTTTTTCCGGTCGGGCGGAGAAAAGTAATATTTGAGAATGACTTGAGTCATACTAGGTATAAAACAAAACTGTAAATCAATATATTTTCGTGACAAAAAAAAAGAATCTAAAAATGGAAATAATTATTTTTGGGATATAAAAAATACATTGTTTAAAATTAACTCCAGTACATTAATCAATTTTGTTGATTAATTGTCAGATACAATTTTTGTTGTCTCAAAGCAAATACAATGACAAGAAATATGAACAATTAAAGTGATAATACTATTATATAAGTAATTAATTAAAAAATAAACTCGATATAAGTGCATTTAAATTGCACGGGTCTAAACTAATTATTTATCAAATGCTTTTGCAAGTGGATTACGTGTGGAAGGTTTTCATATTTCATCAAATATTATACACTTTTCGTATATATAAAAACACAATGATTAAAAAATCAATGAAAAAAAAACAACCCTTAGCACGTGGCACCCCTAAATTTTTCTCCATTCAACCTTACTTTTCTCCGTCCGACCTGAGAAATTCTTCATTCTCCATCCCCTTAGAGAATTTCTCCATAGATAGAATACATGGACATTTTTTTTCTCTATTCTACTCACGTAGAATTGTTTCTCCATGGATAGAAGTATGTGTAGGATAAGCAAATGGATCCACTACTCCTCTCTGTTCCCTTATCTTTTCCATTACCTTATGGTGGAGATTTAAGTGCTTTAAATAAATCCGGATCCTTTATTTGTCCCCAAATATAATCATATCCTTTGATACTTAGCTTTTGGGACAAAGTCCTAGGCTATGAAATAGATAAGCTTATGATTTTATTCCTAAACTGGTTTTTACACCCCTTACAAATACACGTGATTTATCTTTGTTTTCTCCTTTTGACGTTTCTTGTAGGCTCATTGTCATTACTCATCAACAAAACATGAAAATCAGACAATTTGAATGTATATCTAATAGTTGTAATACATCTCTCACAAATAGTATGTGAACCTCGTAACTAGAGTGTAAAAAGGGGTAAATTATTAAAATGCAAAATATATAACTTTTCATATATCAGTCTTGGGCGACAGATAACCGCTTCTGTTAAGTTTTCTTAAAATTTATAAATTGTGACTGTAATTTTTGTTTGGCCAAAAGATTATATAAACATAGTCTCATTTAACGGGTTCAAATCCAAGTCAAGTTCGTTAATCTTTGTGAGAAGAGGAAGTAAAGATTACCAATAAAAATAAAATAACGTCCACTTAGGGTACTTGTATTGAGAGAAATGAAGGGAAAGGGAGGGGAGAGAAACGGAGGGATTCAATTCCCTTCGTTTGGATACAATATATGGAATGCGAGACGTGGAATGAGAGGAAAATGGGAGGATTTAATTTCCCCCATTTACACTAGACAAAAAATTTGTGCTACAATGATAAGATTTGGAAGAAAAACTTTCTTTGGCCTCTCATCTAATTATGAAATGATAGTTTTACCCTTACAAAAATCTAACATTCTTATTTGTGCAACACTTCATACGACATACTTATTGAGAATATTACATAAAGATACTCTAGTATAATTTTGTGATTAGTATATTTCGGCATATATCTTTGTATAATATACCAGTTGATATTCCTTCCTTTTATTAGTCATGTATTTCGGTTACTGCCTTGCTCTAGGTTTGATTATTTGCCCTATGTAATTAGTATATAAACAAAGCCATGTACTCCTTATAATCTATGCAATTCATAATCAATAATAAAAACCGTTCTTATAATTCTATAATTCTATCAATGGCAAGAACCTTTGTGCTATCCATGACAGTCGGAATTCTGTGGGCTACAGTGATTACAGTGCAGTCACAAAATTCTGTCCGGATCGTTTTCTGAAGGATCATGTTGGTTATATTATCAACAGATGCAGTGACTTCATCAAGCACTAGTATTCTGATTCTCCTCAGCAAAGCGCGACCTAGACAGAATAGTTGTCTTTGTCCCATGCTCCAATTTGATCCGTCCTCCAAAACTGGCATCAAGTTTTTCGCATTAGCTCACTTTTGTAGGCATCGACAATGTAAACGGGGGTAGAGTGAGAGTTCAGATCAGTATAGGAGAATTTAATTACCTGTAGAATCTAACCCCTGAGATTTCTCTTGGACCGATTCTTTCAGCTGACATTTCCAAGAACCTTGCAAGCACAAAATATAAAAATCAGTTCTTGCCTTCAGTTTTTCATCATATGAAGGCCCATTTAAATTCTACTGATTGTTACTCCACTTGATGAACTGATACTTACCTCCCAAATTTTTTCATCTGTGTGCTGACATAATGGATCCAAATTAAACCTAACAGTGCCATTGAAAAGAGTAGGATCTTGAGGGATGATACCAAAACAGACAAAATTCTGATGGAACTTATTGAGAAGTGAATTTTTCCAAGGCTAGATGGTAAAACCACCAATGAATTGGTGAAAAAGAATGGTCAATCCTTAACTTTTATTCAAAAATCCAAATTCCGAAGCGTAAGTAAACCAATCCCAAAGTACCATTATACACAGCTGAACATATTTGTAAAGCGGACACGCGTGAATTAACTTTCTTAGAGAAAGTTCTGCAAATCGTGCAACATAAAACCAGTGCCAGAAGCAATGCATCAAATAACACTGTTGCAATATGGTTGACACATAAATCGGGATGACTGACCGATAAGAACCCGGGAGGACAGGCCTCATTTGAGCAATTAGAGTTCCCACAGAACAGACTCCACAGATCATCCATCACCAGTTCACCAGTATTCAGCTTTACATCCTCCTGCAAATCCTGCAAGAACATACATATTAATTCATAATTTAGAAATAACATTGTTCATGCCATAGTTATCATCTGAACATAGAAGAACATCAAGAGAAAAAAACCTTTTTGGTGAAACTTGTGTGATCTGTGGAGCCAAATGCTATGAAAGAGGTGCTGAATGAATGTGACAAAAATCAATGGGGAGTTTGTTCATTTTATTCTACTTGTCATAGAAAACAATTATTGTTCATTCTGTACTACTGCTCATAGAATATGCTACTTATCCAGAGACCTTTACACCTTTATGCGTTTTCCGTGACCCTTTTATTATTTATCGTGGCTCAAAGTGTCGTTTATTTGGTTCTTGTTTTCAAATAGAGCGTACCCGGCCATTTGATCGCAAATTGTGACCTAGTAAACCGTTTTAGATTGTACTGACCCACTCTAAAGTTTTTAGTACCATTTTTACTTCAAATTGTAAAATGGCCTGTCAGTATATTTATTGTGAAGACATCTCAGGAGACCTATTCCTTAATTATAGCAGCATTTTCAGAGTGTGAATCTGAGGAAAACAAAAAAGCATTCTCCAATTCCTGATAAAAGAGAACCAATCTTTTTCCCACTACCTGAAATGATCATACCTCACAACCCAGGTGATGTTTCTCAAAATAAACCTGGACTTCTTCTGTTCCGAAATAATCTTCTTACTTTTCAAAATTCTCGTGACATATTCTGAAAAATAAGAAGATTAGCGTGATAGAGCGAGTAATAAATATTTATTAAAATAAGCTGGCAGTCAGATCTAAGAGCGTCAAGGAATTTAAACAGAATGTCAAATGATTGTGATAGTGATAGCTGTTGTGATAGTGAATGCTAACAGTGAATAGATCATGAGAAAGTCAACACATGTGACGATGATTACTCCTATGATCTTCATAATTGAAAAGGTCCGGCAAAAAAACACATGTGTCTGGAATGAATAAGACAGCTATTACATAGTACCATATTCCATGTTATATCAGTCAGTCAGATCAAAACTGACATCAATGCTCTCGACCACGTTCGACAAAAGGTACATTACTGTAAATCTCTGAGAATGAGTAACTGCAGTTCAATGCTCTCAACCATGGTTTGTGGGAAATTACTGATACTTGTGAGTTAAGATTAATTAAATGTTGATAAAGCATTAATGTGCTATACAGAAGAATTTGTATACTAATTACATATTCTGAAGTGAAGGCGGAGAATGCTTACCGTTTGTTTTTACTGCACTATCGTGATCGCCTTTGTTCACAGAGACTCCGGGGAGTAAATATGTGACTAATATTCTTTTAACATGTTAATAGCAGGCCTTCTGTGTTCATCAGATTCATGGTTATTATACTTCAGCAAGTTTCCTGCAAAAATGATCTGATACAATCTTTCCCATTTAGGTCATTCGATCAATCCAGGGGAACCTAGAGGATAGCCCAGGAATGCGCAAGTTACTCAAAAGTTTCCGGAAAATACCTAAGAATCACTTCAAGAAAATAGATTAATATCAAATGTACTATGCTAAATTTGTAGTACTAGATCCCTGCTTCAAAACTGATCTGATAAATGACTAAGTAGATTCTTCTGTATGTATATGCACACACTAATCTTACATATAACAAGTCCATCTTCTGGGTTTTTCTCGGCAAATTTTACCACTGTTTGAAAAGAAACAAATTGTAAGAGTTATACTGGTAATAGTTTGATGATTATTATTGATAGAAGAGTTACATATTTATAGAGATACAGGAGAAGAGATAGTTACAATATATCCTATAATTATGATATTGTACAAATATACACTTCCTATATTTGCAATGTGAACAATGTTATTTTGCCTTGATTGGAGGAGGAGATTGACAAGGTAATTGATACTTGTCTTGACTGGTAATATTTGTAGGATCTTTTTGATTTGCTTTGATATGGTTAACAATATTAAGTTTCTATCTTGCAAATATGAGATATTGATATTCAAGATTCGCGTTTAGTTAGAAAATTTCAAGTTCATGCTGCCGTATATTCTATTTACGTACTTTCTGCAGGAATGCTTTGCAATTGTGGAATAATAGTTTGCTTTAAGATGCTATTCTTCTTGCTGCTGCTGAATTGAATTTTTCTTTTTGGCAGTGACTTGGAATGTTACTTGCACTTATTCTCAGTTCTTGGCTCAAAAGACTCCCACTTGTTGTGTTTCCCTCTCCGCATTCTACAATGATACTATAATACCTTGCCCTACTTGCGCCTGTGGGTGTCAGAATAATATAACCCGACCAGGAAGTTGTGTCGAGTAAGTATATTCTGTGCAGGTTTTCGACAAACATTCGTATATGCCTTCTCACGCTACCATAAAGGTTTACACTTTACCCGTCATGATTTCAGGGCAGATAATCCATATCTAGCATCGGTTGTATCAGCAGGCTCATCAAAAACTGGTAATAATGCACCTCTGGTCCAGTGCACAAATCACATGTGTCCTATCCGAATCCATTGGCATGTCAAAGTCAATTACAAGGATTATTGGCGTGTAAAGGTCACTATTACGAACTTCAACTACAGAATGAACTATACTTTATGGAATTTGGTTGTGCAACACCCCAACTTCGATAACCTCACCCAAGCTTTCAGTTTCAATTACAAAGGATTGACTCCTTATGAAGGTTTAAGTAAGTACTTCTATTACTTTATCTTGAAACTTCACAAATTGTAATCACTACTCCTGTATGGGGCTGTACATATTGTTTTTTTTCCTGGTTTAAAGCAAAGAACGAGAGCAGTTTCTATAGTTACGGGTTTTGAACCTAAGTCATGATCACCATTCACCACCCCTCATTCCTCAATGACTATAACAACAAAGCTAGCTGACATCGAGTGTATATTGGTTATGTAAGTATTCTATCTAAGATGGGCAATTAATTGATATGCAGATGATACCGGTATGCTCTGGGGAGTCAAGTTCTACAATGATTTACTCATGCAAGCTGGTCCTTTTGGGAATGCGCAGTCAGAGTTACTCTTTCAGAAGGACCCTTCATTTACTTTTGAGAAAGGATGGGCTTTTCCACGACGAGTATACTTTAATGGAGATAACTGTGTGATGCCTCCTCCAGAATCTTACCCAAGGCTTCCCAATGCCAGTTCTACATCTACTTCACCCGTCATCCAGCTACTCGTGACTATATTGGCAACACTTGCTTTCTTACTGACATATGCATAAGAAGCAACTCCCACCCTTGAATAACGAATGTTTACACGTTCATTCACATTTTGGATCAATTGCTGCTCTGATGAAAGTAGTATGACTCGGCTCAGGTGCGCCTTGCATTGCCTCTGGAATGAGTGTCTTTCTTGATCTATTTAAGATGTCGAATGTCAAAATGTAGTACCAATTTGTTTAGGTACAGAATCTTTTGCCCGAGTGTTAATAGACCTGATAGCATTGGAAATACACACTTTAGCATTGTAACCTGTAACGACTACATGGCTGTGGAAATGACGAACAATGTGACATAGTGACTTGCCAATTTAAGGCATTATCGAAGCTTATTGATCCAAAATGCAGCCTTTGTTAGCAACTGCTGTGTTCAAATTACGCAATTATAAGAACTGCTGCTAAATGAACATGATACCCAGTTTGCATCTTTATAAGCCTGTAAATCAAGACTCAAGAGTTGCTGCTACAGGATATAACAAACAATCCTGACTACAGTTGCCATTGGAACAAATGTAGCAGCAGCATTCTCGGAAGTAGCAGCAGTCTCAAACCAACCGCCTGTTACAGATGTACCATGTTATGGAGTAATATCCTCAGATGTATTAGGTGTTGCAGTAGTTGTAGATATACTAACTTGTGAACTATAGACTTAAAAATATCAAGAGCTGGAATAACATTTGTAGCTGATACTGTGAGTAGACGCATAAGCATTTGTAGAGGAATATAGAGTTTCATCAGGCATGATTCAAAGATTGTGTAATCTATTGATCAAAGATTTAGAAAGAGAAAGATTGAATTAGTAGAGAATTATATTATGGAAGAAGATATACAAGTAATACAATAGGGTCCTGTATATATAGCCCTTGTTCTACAACTAACTCTTAGTCAAATAACTCCCTAACTAACCTGTAACAATCTTTCAACCAACTTTAATACTCCCTCCGTTTCTAAATAATCTTTCATATTTCCTCTTTACACAAGAATAAGAAAGTGAATATAGATCACACAAAATACACTACCCCACATGCAATGGAGTTTGGTCCATGAAAAACACACTAAACCCACATGCAAAAAAAAATATAAAAAAAATAGAGAAGGTTATTAAAAATTGGAGGGATTGCATGTTAAGGGATTGCATTTGCATTTATGTTCACATATGGCCTTGCTTGGGAATAATCTCAAAATCACTTGTGAATTGTTATCATTTTAGTTGACGTATTAGCCCATTGGCTATTGGGCTGATTCACTTTTTGAGTATACTTGAGATTGTCAGCTGACTCGGGCCGATTTGTATGCAACACAAATTCTTATTTTTATTTAAGATAAGTAGTTAGGATTAGATAAAAGCAGATTACTTTGGGAAAATCGTTAGATATTTGCCTTATATGCTCAAATGGGGTGCTATTTGCCCGTTTTAAGTTTAAGATAGATACATATCTATCCGTCTTAAGAGAGACTTGTTATTATATAAAACTATCAAACGGGTCGGGGTTGTTTTGAGTTAAAGCACATGTTGTTTCATTTGTAGGGCCCTTGCCTATAATTTTTTCAAAGGGAAAACTGTTGCTGATATAGTATTAGTGATTGTAGCTAGTAAGTATGTGATTTATTGGAGTCCTTTTGATGAACAGAGTGAGACATGGTTGGATGATGAGACTACCTTTGTCCATTTCATCAACTTTTTATAATTTTTAGCGCCTTTATGTTGGACCTTCTATGCTCCCTTAATAATTCAAGTTTAACAAAATTGTCGTTTCTCCCATTTTATGCAATTAAAACGTTTACTTAAAAATAACGGGTTTTTTAGAAATATTATTTTACATATGGCTTTTGTAAAAAAAGATACGGAATATGAACTCGTGGTTGTTTTTTTGTCAAAACGGTCATGGCCTCATGGGTGTAAGTGTGTAAGTGAACCAAAGGTCAGAGTTCCGATTCCGTCACATTGTTATTAGGATGGGTTTGTGAATAATTGTGATTAGTGAACCAAAGGTTGTTGTTAAAAGTGGGGTGGTGTTTTGCATGCATGAGAAGAGCCTAGCTGAAATGAAATGAGTACAAATTGAATTTAGTTATACTAATATAAAATGTTGAACCATACATTGACTATTCAATGTCGTTCATGTGAGGCAGGTACTATAAGTCTCTCAAATTTGGGTGACGGTGCCTATAAAAAGTGGGAGGTATGAATGTTAATAAAATTAGGGAAAGTAGTGGGGTATTAAATATTGTCGGTAGAAACAGAAACTTGAATGCTAGTAGTAATAGTAGTAGCAGTAGCAATGTATCTACGGTGGTGTGATTGTCGCATAGTGAATACTGAATACGCATAGAGTCGGATTCATACGTACCACAACGTGTAACCTACTAACTACGTGTCTTCCTTAACGCAATTGTACGAGTTTACTTGTATTTAAGCCCACTTTATTTATTATTTTTTCAAAAGCCAGGATGCTCACAGCTAATAGCATTGTGCTTTCTCAAAAAGGTAAATGACATGTTAAGAAATCTGTTATTTTTACAACTACTAATCTCGTCAAAGGACAATTTCAACCACTACCATTTTAATACTGCTATTTTATTTTGCTTATCAATGCTGCTACATTGCCTAGATCTAGGAGGTTAGCAAGGACATTACTAAACATTCAAATTTCAACATTTTTAATTATTTTTTTGAATTTTTCAAGTTTACTTTGGGTAAACAATTCGTCTTGCTTGTGACGGGCTACTCCCGTCATAAGGTAGAGACCTCTCACAAAAGGGAGAGAGAGGACAAGGTGGGGCACCCCCATGTGCTCCCCACTTACCCCTAAATGAGTATTTTGTGAGAAAAAACGGTATCCGTCTCTACCTTGTGACGGATACCTTTCATCACAAGTGAGATTTTGTGTTGTGTAAAAGCTTAAATGCTTAATGGCCAATGTCTACATCAACCCACAAAAAGTTAACAAATATGAAAATATATAATTATTCAATAATACACCCCAAAATGAAAATATATAACTATTATGACTGGACGGATGAAGTATTATCTTATGGCATTATTTATTTACTCTAACTAAAAATTTTCATCCCTAAGTGCGAATTCTAGTTCCCTCATTACTTACTAGAAGCATATAAATAGTGTATCAATTTGGTGAATCAGTCCGTCTTACTTGTGTCGGTCACAAGTTTGTGACCTCTCACAACCCTTTTCCACTTGCCCGCCCTCCCACTTGTCTCTTATACATTACTCATTTTCAAGTACATTTGTTCAGAATTTATACCGTATATTTAATTTCACTTCGTGAGTTACCGGAGGCTGTCAGGATTTAAAAGTCACAGTAGCTCTGATACCAGGTTAGATGAAATAATTAATCATCTCAACCAAAAACTTAAGGTGATGTTTGAGGACTTGAGGGTTTCTCTCCTAACTGTCCTAAGTTTTTGTGTATATCTTATTATTACATATTGAAGATAGCTTTATGTCTCGGTTATTTATCAACTTTGTTTAAAATTTCCATTAAAAAAATACTTCATTCGTCGCGATCAATTGTCATATATTACTTTTGACACAAAGATTGAGAGAAAAATAAAAATGAGTAAATTTTAATAACTCCACTCTCACATAGAAGATAACTATAAAAGTTTACTAAAAAAAGAAATAGATACCTACTGAATAATACACCTTAAAATGGAAATAAACAATTTTTCACCGAGACAAAGGGGGGTACGATATATATAATTAACTGAAATTAAAATTGTTTATGGACATGACGACTCATTAAACTCGGATTATTAGGCATGTTGAAAACAAGTAAAGACAATGTATTTTCCAAAATTTACAAAGGTTTGATGACGAACATGATTCAACCATGCTAACCAATATATCATGTATAAATCTTTGTCTTATCAGACTCGAACTCGTATTTGATAAACTCACCGAGAGAGAGAATTCAATAGCGGCAATGGCTACACCACATACACATAATTGAAGAGAGTCATAATGATTTTGCTACTTAATTTGGTGTCGGTGGTCATCATTTGTTAGTAAGATATTTTTCCATTTAAGTTCACAACAAAGAGAGCGCACAAATTCTTACTTGTGACAAACAGTATCCGTCTTTTATAAGAGACGGATACCATTTCCCCTCATAAAATATTCATTTAGGGTGAGTGGGAGATGCACATGGGGGGTCCCCCCTTGTCCCCTCT
>JAOWBH010176731.1:0-10295 GCA_028566215.1 Silene coronaria
GATTGCTTTTGTTGATTCGTTCATTGATTGATTGATTGATTGATTGATTGATTGATTGATTGTGTCTGGGGCAGGGAACAGGATGATTATGAGGTGGTGAGGAAGGTTGGGAGAGGGAAATATAGTGAGGTGTTTGAAGGTGTTCATACTACTAATAATGAGAAATGTGTTATCAAGATTCTCAAGCCTGTTAAGAAGAAGAAGGTCTCTTCTTTCTTTCCTTTTTCAATTCAATTCTTATTATATTACGTGTTTTAGGTGATTGTCAAGGAGATACGGAGTACCACATCATCGTACACCTTATCTAGTACTAACGTTGTACCTTTTCACGAATATGACCTTACATAAGTATATTGTAAAATGGATTCTTTTGATGTTTGGAGTAAAATGGAAAGGGGCACAAATAAAGGGATCTGTTTTTCTTGATATTGGTCCATTCCCCCTTCTTCCCTTTCCCTCCTTTTCGTCGCTGTCCGCTCTTTTTTCCTCCCCCTTTTGTGTGTAGAAAAAAAGTTGGTGTTGTAGGCTTGTATCCCTTCCTTGAAGAACCTAATTCACTTGACATGGTTTTATTGATTCGAAGAATTACTTATTAATGGATTATACTATTAAAGTTCATGTGTGTGGTAATCTGTGGTTCAGTGATACTTGGAAGTCCTTCACTTTTTTTCTTTAAGATATTTGGGTTCTGTTATAGTGTTATCCAAAACAATGCAAAGTAGCAAATTGAATGGTGATTTTGCTCATGGAAAGACATACTCTGGGAGTTGGATGGTAGAGGTTGTCGTTGGAGGAAAAATATAATTAAGATGACTTGTTTAACTGTCATGTTGCATTTAACTCGGTTGCTCATAGTTTGTGAAAAGTATTGGCTTCAATATCCTTTTTGCTTCCTTGATGTGATATCGAGTCTAAAACAAGAATGAGACCAGTATAGCTGACAAGGCCTGTTGCCCTAAATTAGTTTTGATACTGGAACAAGGTTTTGCTGAATTTCATTTGTCTATCTTGTATGACGACAGATCAAGAGGGAAATAAAAATACTGCAAAACCTATGTGGAGGACCAAATATTGTGAAATTACTTGATATTGTCAGAGATCAGCAGTCAAAGACTCCTAGCCTTGTGTTTGAATACGTGAACAACACTGATTTTAAAGTTCTTTACCCTACATTGTCAGATTACGATATCCGCTACTACATTTATGAACTTTTGAAGGTGAGTTCATCTAAGTCAATTAATTAAATTCTTTCTAAATTTGGTTATAGCAATTATGTATTGCATTTTGGAGTATGTTGAACTTGTTCATACTTTTTTGTTTCTGTGTTTGTTCTATCTGTCAATTTATTGGCGTTCTCTGCAATAGAGTTTTAGTTTAATTACTCACTCTGGCAAAAAGAGGCATTGCAGTTCTATGACACTATCATTTACTTTTTATTTAATCTTGATAACACTGCGTTACTTCTTATTTTTGTTTTTAACAAATATGTTGTATACTTCTATTAGCTTTTTGATGATGCCCACTAACACTTAAGAGTTTAGTAAGCACATTTTAATTTGTGTGTCAAGTTGTCAACCCTTGGTGACTCACTTGTAACTTGGTGTCAAACCTGACCAGATTTGTGGATATTATCTTTGGTCTAGTAACCACATTTTAGCTTTCCATACTCAAAAGTATTTTCTATTTATTTTCTTAATTGGCTGCTCTTCTTTCTATTGTGAAGTAGCTGTCCTTCGATGCAGTTCTTGGTGTAATTTTCATATTGAGTCATTCAGAAAGAATCTCTTTGTTGCTAACACCAGGGTGAGACTGTCTCGTTGTCAACCCAATACCTGACCAGATCAGTGAATATTATCCGTTTTCTGTTGCTAACACAATTCATTGGGTCAATCAGATGAAATATGATCCGTTCTCTGTATGTCTATGTTTCATCTAAGTTGTGCTTTACAGCCCAGTAACTATATCATTAGCAACTCTCCTCTAGGACGATCTCATCGCATACGATTGGCCCAATGAGGAACTAAAACAACCGTTCCAACTACAAAGTGTAACGCCCCATCCCACCTCACCATCTTTGCCTCTCCACATCTCTTTCCATCCCCCTATCCACGGCCTTCCCATCTCACATCTTTACCACCACACCCTCTCTTTCCCTCGCAGTTTCATCAACGAACCCAGGGGAAAAAATAACGCCTGCAGGGTCGGCAACCATGGTCATTCACTTCTGCGCGAGCTAGGCAGCATGGCCGGGCTTGAGCTTGGGTCTAGTGGCAGCCTGGCAGAAGAGCGGGATACAGTGATTTAGGCATTGAAGAGGGAGGGGGGAGGCTTAAAGCTGAAATTGATTGCAAGGACAAGATTTGTGTTTTCTTTATTGAAGTCATCCCTGCAATGACATTATGCAGTACCTATTATCTTGAAGTTCTGCCTGGGATATAACTTTGTAAGTCCTCAATATCACGTGGTATCTGGATTGTATTGGGATGATGAGTTTGGTACCTTTATATCAATATGTGTATACTATTAGTTTTCTTCCTGTTTGAGTCCACTGGGTTACTGCATCCTTTGGTAATGAATCTACTTGCTCTTATGCATCATGTTTCTTTAGTGATGGTTTTGCCTCCCTTTCCTCTTCTTTATTCGTCTCTTATCTAAGTTATTTTTGTCATGTACAGGCTCTAGATTACTGTCACTCACAAGGCATTATGCATCGTGATGTGAAGCCCCATAATGTTATGATTGATCATGAGCAGCGTAAGCTCCGGCTTATAGACTGGGGGCTTGCAGAGTTTTATCACCCAGGAAAAGAATACAATGTTCGTGTTGCATCAAGGTTTGTTTTTGCCTATGTAGATGTTTGAAATAAGCTACCCTTTCCCTTGTTTGAGTATCCGGTACAATTGTAGTTTTTTTATATCTTTACAGTAGGAATGCTAATATGCTATAGTTCTGAAATTGCATGAGACATCACAATTTCTTCCAGCTGATGTCTTACTATTACTCCTTGTAATTTTTATGAAATACAACATATTTTTTTCTGAACACATATTTCCGTATGCAATTGGCAAGTGGGGTAAGATAAAAGACAAGGGCGTAATTGGAGGTTAGCCAAGATTAGAAATGTAGTATTGAACAAAAAAGTGTTGCAATTTTAAAGAATTTGCGGGAGCATGATTTATGTTGGGCAAACAAGTTGTTGGACGCTGACGTCTGTAAGCTGTAGAACTTAAAAAGACAGTTCCAAAATGTTTCTGAGAGGAACCAAAGGTTTCAGGGTCAATTGACTTTAAATGCTAAACAAAATGTTAGTGACTCAGATGTGAAATAACTTCACATTTAAAAAGAAAAGTCAAATAGAAAACAATGGAAGAAATTTTCTTTTGGGGTTTAAATTCCCTCATTATGGTGTTTTGAGTGTTCTTAAATTTTTCTTTAGGATTTAAAAACTGTTAGCTTGCGCCTATAGTACTTATAGGCTCACTAACACACTTTTGTTTATTTATTGTAGATATTTTAAGGGTCCTGAACTTCTTGTTGATTTGCAAGACTATGACTACTCCTTAGACTTGTGGAGCCTCGGGTGTATGTTTGCTGGAATGGTGAGTACTTAACTAAACTTTGTTTGATTTTACGCTGCCATATCAATGGTTGAGCATATGTTTTATATGAATGTATGGTACTTGTTTGAAGTACATTTTCAAGTTGCCTATGGAGGCCTCAAGAAGGGGATTTGTGAATTTTGAGAATTTTGGAGATGGCTCTCATGTTCATATGCAGGGGATTAAAATTTAAGATATTTTGTACTCACACAGCCTGATGCTCTGGCCATGACTTTTGTGATGAACATGCGTATTTAGTGAAGGCTTGAGGATGGAGGGAGTAACAATGTTTGAACCTTGTAGAGCTTGCGATCTGTGAAACTAGAGGGTCCATTTATCTTAACTAAATACTTTTTACCGTGGTGTTGTAGCGATTAGTTGCTGTGTTATCTCATGATCTTTTGTATATGATATTCAAATAATTTGTCTCTGATATTTAATGGCCTTCCTTGAATCCCTTTGTGTAGAAGGGAGTAAAAGCGTGAGATGCTTACATTTTATTGTTGCAGATATTTCGCAAGGAGCCTTTTTTTTATGGACATGATAACTATGACCAATTGGTGAAGATAGCTAAGGTATGTACGCGTAGAATCAAAATTGAATATACTTTTTTTTGCGTTATTGATGTTTGGTTCAAAGACAGATCTGTATTGCTACTTAAGTCCTGTATATTATCTTGTCTTGTAACTCTTGTTAAAATGCAACGACTACTTATCACGTCACAGTGTCGTCCCAATTTAGAGAAGAGAGTCTGGAGTTGCCAATCTTGTCATGTGTGTGATTATTCCTTCCGGCAGCTTGTATTTTGTAAGAGATTAAAGCTTGTTCTTGCACATTAAGCTTTTTGCTAATCTGGGCAGTACATTGTTCTGTTTGAGGTTTCTCTTTGCTTGTTGATCCTTAATGTGTGGCATTATGTCTATGACCAGTGACTGGTGTAAGCTTTTTTGACAATGATCATATAAACAAAAATGAGACCCTCCAGTTCCATAAGAGGGGATGCCTCAAAAGTCAAAATCCAACCCCTATGGCCATTACTTGTGCTTTCTTGGGAACTTGCATATTTTTGGAATGGTCTTTGAGCATAGCTTTGGGGTTCAATATGATGCATGTGGGGCATAAATCTATCTATAGGGTTCGAAAATGACAAGGAGAGATTAGTCAATTTGGATGAGGATACAACAACTGTGTGGTGTCTAATGGTGGCCTTGTGATCTGTGCATTACAAGCTAATATTAATAACTTAAAAATAATTCTTGTTGAGCTAGTCTAATGATTTGGTACCTTGCTGACATGATCTCATTGGGTTGGGTATCACATTTTGTTTCGCTTTGTTTCTTCTTTGGGTCGAGAGGAAAATAAGAGAGGGATTTGTGCCTCTAGCATTTTGCAGACCCGAAGAGGCACAAAGGTTGAGAAATTGAGCTGAGTGAGTGGCAGGGGCTTCTTATAAATATTTCCTATGTTTTAGTAAAAGGTTGCATGCAAAATTGGACACGAGAGAGACAGAGAGAAGGATCTATATAAATTGCTTCGTAGGAGAGACAAGAAGACGAGAGATATAAGGAGAGTTAAATGTGTGAAGGAAATTGACCACAAGTGTTTGGTTCAAGATAATGTAATACATAATTTTTTCAATGGATTGATCCATATGTACACGTTCCGCTAATCATGGTTAATGGGGAATTTATACGTAATTACGAAAGAGCGAGGTTTGATTAGCTTTAAAGAAAATGGGTTCAGAGAAGGCAAGCAGAGGGATCAAGGTTTTGAGGTGTTTAAGGAGAGAGGAATTAAATGGTTAACCATGTTCTTGTCCCTTTGTATAAGAATAAAGCTGATGTTCAAGATTGTTCCAATTATCGGAGATTTGAGCTAATAAGTCATACGATAAAATTATGGGAAAGAGTGATCGAACAAAGGCTTAGGAAATGTGTGGGCATTTGGGTAACCAATTTGGATATATATTTGGGAGATCATCTATGGGTGCAATTTATGTTATATGAGACAGTTGATGTCACACTATCAAGATCAAAAGAAAGACTTGCATATGGTTTTTGTTGTTATAGAGAAGGCTTATGATAAAGTACCTAAAGAACTTTGGTGGGCTTTGGCGACGAAGGGTGTATTCTGAAAATGTGTGGGCATTATAAAGGACATGTATGCAGGGGCAAGTACAAGTGTTCAGACTAACGGAAGAATTTCCCATTAACATTGTGGTACATTAGGGTTTCGTTTCGGGTCAACATCCTTTGTTGCATGACGAAGGAAGAGTTTGAAAGGAAGTTGGATTTGTGAAGGCATACTTAGGAGACTCGTGGGTTTAGGCTAAGTACGATTAAGATGAGTGTTAGCGGTGTAAGTTTAGTGGAGGGGGAACAAGAGAAGTGGGGAGGATTACTTTTGAGTTTTTGATGGAAAGGTCATTCATGGATCAAGGTTATTTTGATATTTAGGATCTATTATACAAAAAGACGGTGAATTTGATGGGGGTGTGAATTATAGAATTAAAGCGGGGTAGTTGAAATGGACAAGTGCCATAAGGTTTTTATGTGATAATGGTATGCCACTATGCCCCATAGACTAAAGGGTAAATTTTATCGCACGACAATTAGACTTGCACTATATACGGCTCTTGGGCCATGAAATATTGTCACGTTCAAACGATGATTGTGGCGGAGATGCGTTTGTCAAGGTGGATATGCGGTCATACAAAGAAAGATCGACTTAGAAAGGAGTTGATTACAGAGAAGGTGAGAGTGGCACCAATAGAGTACAATATGATGGGAACTGTCTAAGATGGTTTGATCATGTGAGATGGAGGCTTATTAATGCACCAGTTCGGAGGTGCGACTCGAAATTTGGAAACAGAAAAGGTTGCTAGAGGTAAGTCCCAAAATATACGTGGATTAAGTGATTGAAAATTACAAACTCCCCTGGGATTGATGTTGATGAATGTATGGTGACGGAGAGAGCATTGTGGAGGAAAATGATACACGTGGATCATAGAGTGAATTTTTTTTAATCATGTTTAAAAACTAAAACATAAATACAAATCAAAAATAATAATTTGAAAATATAATATAAGTAAAGTTAATGTTAGAAAAAAAAAACCTTAAAAAGTAAACAAAACATGATTAAAAAAAATTCAACTTGTTTTCTCTAAGCCTATAGGCTTATCTTGACTTTTGTATTACATTTCAGCTCTCGTTCACCTGTTACTCTCCTTTTTCTGTCTTCTTTTTCTATCTCTGCCTTTTGAGGTGTAAGGCCACTCAGTACGGTTCTAAAGGATGATTCAAGTTAGTCGACCCCAAGTCATTTTGGATTAAGGCTGTGATGCTGATATGTTTTAGTAAAAGATTGGCAACACCAAATCTAAATTTGAGTTAAAATGATAAAACTTTTTTAGAGTAACAAAAAGGATCAAATGGGAGTATGACAAATTTTTAAACTATAAAGATATTAGGTATTTCCTCTTGCATTTCTCATCTTAGTTCAATGTCACCATCTTATCATACACATTTTATAAGCTGCATTAGCTATTAATTAAATTGTTAGCGAGCTATTTTTGGGAAATGTCCCACGATCCAAGTATCCAACCCTTGCACTTCCTCATTTTGTTTAGAAGACCAGTTCAGGCTAAAACTTTTGACTCAACGGAAGTTGGTTACTTTAGATTTTTGTTTCTCTTCATGTCTGTCAGTCTTCTATCTGGTCCTACAAATTAAGTCTAAGAAAATGCTGCTTACTGGATCAGCCTGTGAAACAGAGCTAGTGATTGTAGATGCTCAATGGCACATACAGTAAGGTGGGCTGTAAACGAATAATTAGTGAAAAGAAGGATAGATTTAGTTATCCTTTTCCTAACTCACCTCTGCACCCACCCTAACACCATATCTTCCCGTACCCTAACACCTCCAACTTCCCATAGCTCGACCTTCCTGGCTCCAACATCCCACTTCGCACAGGTAATTCTTACCGTCGCCCAGATCTGTAATTCAACTTTCACTGCCACTGGTATTGGTGCATTGTGGTAAGTGGTCAACTATGTTGGTGGTGGTAGTGGGGTCAGTCAATTTCGTCTACTGTGGTGTGGCCGGCTGGATGGGTTGACTATAGTTGTGAGGCCAGCATGTGGCCATGGTGTTTGTGGTTAGGGTGGGAATGCTGGTTGTGGTGGGGATTGGGTGATTGTGGTTGGGTTAGTAGGTGAGTGGGAGGATGGTAATTGTGCTTTAGTAAGGACGATCTTGTAAATTTACTCTTATTTTTGCCAAAACTGGAAATGGGGCAATTAAGAAGAATTTAGGGAACAAGAGAATTTCTAATGAATTGGATGGAGTATTTTCTAATTTCTTTTATTTATGCCTTGAATACTTCTTACATTTGTTCACATTTCCCCGGCTTGTAAAATTGGTTCAAGTTCAAAGGTAGGTAACCAAATCACGAGTTATTTACCTACTTCTCTTGTGGAGTAAAAAAAAATGCCGCTCTAGGTTCTTTTTTAGCATGTGCATATGGGGATGTAATAATGATAATGTAAGTGATCCATTTTGTCTTCTTTATTTTTCAAATGTGCAGGTGCTAGGAACCGATGAATTAAACGCATATCTGAATAAGTACCGCATAGAATTGGATCCACATCTTTCTGCACTTGTCGGAAGGTTGTCTTTTCTAATCCTTTTTTCATTTCGAATTTCTTTAATAAAGCTGAAAAGGAAGAATCCATCCATTTAGTTAACAATATCCTGTTTTTTTTACTATTGGTTATCAGGCACAGTCGGAAACCATGGACACGATATATAAATGCAGACAATCAACATTTGGCAGTTCCTGAGGTGAATACTCTATTCATTTTACTGTACATGATTGATTCCTTCTTCCATTTCAAAGTTTAGAACCGCTAATTCTGGTGGTATTGTCTGTAGGCACTTGACTTTCTCGATAGGTTGCTTAAATATGATCACCAGGAAAGGCCTACTGCGAAAGAAGCAATGGTAAATTCTAAGTTTTTTTAGTGCATGATAGACTGCCTTTGCCTTGTTCTGAGCAAGGCTGCCTTGTATGAACCATCATTTAATGATGTCGCTTCAGTAATCAAATCCTCACCCCAAACTTTTATATTTCTTTTTTTTCCCTACCACACATTCCAACCACAAGCCACCACCGTGCTCCACCACAATCAACAACCCTCACCCCACTACCACCACCAGATTCGACAGAGTCCGGCAAGCCCACTCTAACCCTTCCCTTTCCACCAGCACAGTTCCCCACACCCCTAAATCACTAGAAACACCGACCACTACCATCCATAACTCACCCCCACCATGATTGGAAGCTGTAACGTTGGTCATCCACGGCGCTGACCATGGTGCAGCAGGTGGGGAAAGTGGAAATAGGTAGCGGGAGGGGGCAGGGGTAAATTATTATGCAAAATGGCAACACCGGTGCATCGGCAGACGGCAACGTTGATGGAGTCTGCGATGATGACCGTCAATGGTGGGTGAAGAAGGGGTCATTGGGAATGTCGGTAGGGATTACACTTGAGATTTATTATAATTTTTTAATATATTTCCTAATGTGTGACTTATGCAGGGTCATCCTTACTTCTACCCCATAAGAAATGCGGAAAGCAGCCGAACTCGAACTCAATAGTTGAACTATGTGGCAGGGAGGCAAAAAGGCAATCATCTTACATTGTGTCATCTTTGGTTCGTAAACAAACTAATTTTTCCATGCCTGCCCGTCTTCTTATTTGCTTTCAAGTTTGTTCAAGATCTTAGGTTTCATTAGACAATTTATACAACCAATATTGACACCTTTCTTACTTTTGTGTATTCAATACTCCCAAGGCTTTCTTCTGTACAAGATTCCGGAGCTGATTTCATTTTTTTGTTGTACTTGTATCATAAGGTTGCAGTTTCTCAATGGTTCATTTGTGTTTTGCCTTTTCCCTTTTTATTCGTGTTGCCCTAAGTATTTGGGTTCTTCAACCAGCAAACAAAAGCAAGGATACGTCTAGCCTAGTGGTTGAGAAACTGAGAATAGGTCACGGGTTCAAATTCCCCTTCCCCTTATATTGGTATTGGCTTTGTGCCTCATTTGGCATAAAAAAAAAAAAAAAAAAAAAAAGTAAGAAAAGTAATAATAGAGGAATGTTAAGAACCTCCAAAACGTAAAGTGGAACATGAAACGTATGAGAATCCTTTACCTGTTCAACAACGTCTTTACGAGGTTCAAAGTGTGGTAATAAATTTGGTGATATAAACAAATTTATGGAAGAAATAGCAAAAATGTAATTTTACACTGGTTAAATAAGATTGTACAGATTTACGAGTATTTCTTTTCTAGTGTGTTTCTTGAGTAACTGAGCATACACGTCCATGTAACAATGACAACCTAAATTTTTTATAATTTGACAATCGTTGCGTAAGATTGTATCAAGAGTATATATTTCAGCACAAATACTTATTTGTAACGTTTTACAACTGATTTAAATTGAAATAAGGTTTAAAAGGAAATGGGGGATTGTGAGACATGACAAGCATGTAACCGTGACAAGTAAGAATACTGATATTTGAGAGGAGCATAGTGACCACCTATTCAGATGGTATCGAGATACATTAATTCAATGTGAGACGGAGAGTTGACCGGAGAAGTCAAAGATAGGTAGTCGGCATAATTGAAGGTATA
>JAOWBH010176742.1:0-10294 GCA_028566215.1 Silene coronaria
ATAACATTATATGCACTATATGAAAGGTGGAAATATGTAAATATTATGAACTTCCGGTCATAATTCCAACCCTATGAGCTTCGGGTCATAGTGTGTATATCAAAATTTCAATTTGTAATTTCCAGTGTATATTTATCTCGTTTCATTAGATATTTCCTTTCAATGAAAAAATTTGGCTCAATTAAGGCCACATCACTTCGCAAATATGCCTTTTAAAAAGACCGCTTTAAACTTAATTGCGGTTCAAATCGTAGCTGTGAACTTCTTGTCACTAGCATTTACAAGTGGACTTATTACACACTTTAAAAACTTTGAACTTCAGGTCAAAGTTATAACATGGACATATCTGGTCATCTCTATGAAATATATCTTTTGGAACTTCAGCCCAAAAATTACGTTTCCACCATCTTTTATTGTTTTAGAACAATTTTGACTGGACTCTCAACAAATTATGCCACGAGAATATGAGATGAAATATAAAGATGACAAGTACAACTACAATCACCGACTCTTGAAAATTCGTTACAGAGATTATTACACGATTAGGACATTGTTTAACACTTGGATTACATGTTAAATACTAAAATACGGTTTACCAATTTTATACAAACATTAACTTGAATTGCTAATCTCGTACACCATCATATAATTTAATATCACCGTTTAGTCATATAAAATAATTGACCAATTCAGATTTCAATAAACAATTACGGAGTATAATAACGGAAACATACCTTATTTAGTGGAGCAAAATAATAAGATCTGATAAGAACCTTCGGAATATCAGATCTGAATAATATATATGAAGTATGAACAAATTAAACTATTACTAATTCCTTTTTGCTCAGTTGATTAAGACTCGTGTTGATAACGTGTTGTGATATAAAGAGAAAGAGAATTGTAGAGAGAAGATAGAGAGACAGAACCGTACATTATTGAGAGGATATATACACATACAATGGGGGTATAATTTCCATAAGATAATACACTCTAATATATTCTAAGATATGAACATCCATATAATACTACGTAATACTCCCTCCGTCTCAACAGATTCTTTACATTTACTTTTTTACATTTGTCGAGGCGCATTTTGTATGATTAATATCTTTTATTTTGCGTTGATAAAAATTTTAAAAATTTGATATTCTTAATGTACTCATGAAGACGAATCAAACAAGATCTCACATGACTATACTTTCTCTTGTAGATTGTCGAGAATATTAAAGATTCTATTAAGCTGTGAATAGTGTCAAAAAGTAAATGTAAAGAACTTGATGAGACGGAGGGAGTAATATTTCAAAACAAAGTCCAAATTTTATAAATCTAAAATATATGCGGGGCTATAATATCATATTTTCCAAAAATTATTTTAATATTTGTGCGCGCAGACAAACACCCTAGTATCTAATGAACAAGCCATCACCTATACAGATCCAGAACAACACTATCCAAAACACAACGATTCTTTAAAACAAAATTTTAGAAGTTTTGTACAGGTAGTTACACATAAATCTTCACCTATTATTTTTTTTCTTTACAGCAAATCAGAGGACAGATTAAACACTCAAATCAAATCAGATTTAAATATAAAGAACTAATATCAACTTTTCATCTAGCGTTTATGGCGAATTTTTCACAAAAAAATATCTAGAAACAGTTTAATAACCCAATCCATAAAATAGAGTAATTACTTGAATAATTAGAGAGCAGAACCTAAATTTGAGTTTGTTATGATAAATCAAAATCCAAGGTCTAAAAAATGAGCTGATGTAACTCCTTAAAACAAGGTTACAATAGTCCAAAGCGATGTTTATAACCTTAGTAGTAATAATTGAGCATACTAGGGAGCCAGCTGCCAAAAGATGAAATAAACAGAAATACACCGATGCAACTAAATTATCCAAGACGCTAGCAACGAGGCTCGACCCACAACATGGGAGAAAAACTGTCAAGTGAGATCCCCTGAAAATCACGCTCAATGCTACCATCTGCCATATTATAAACGCCCATGTCTGTGCCTCGTCCACACTGTGTAGTGAAAGAATCAACGTGGCGATCATCAGTAAAATAGATGCAATTAGGCTTGTATCCATAGTAACAAGAAGATTCAACCATTAACCCCTTCTTGTGGCACCTCTATAGCATACGCCTGATTACGCCCTACAATAAAGGATTTGTTCCCCAAGTTCTTGACTTCCTCCACAACTGCAGTTTCTTGCATTGGGGACATAACTATTTCCATAACTCGAAATGAGGCGGTTAAATAATCACAATTAAGATATACATGAGGTTGTTGTTTGGGATAAACACCCTCCTGAACAACCACCAGCAATTTTTCTTCATCCTTCTTTGAGAATGAATCAACTGCTACAAAATAGGCACTCCAAAAGTAGCGGTAATTGCTCCCGGGTAAGAGATAACCTATTCTCTTCAACCTGAATTTCTCAGACGTATGCTCTATATCTTCAACTGAAGAAATTCTAAAGATTTCTCCTATATAATTGAAGACATAATACTCACCGCGGTAGAGGGCGAGATCTAAGAAGGTGAAATCTAAGAGACCGACAACTTGACGCTGACCTTGCCGAAAAATGGTCCAATCCTCGTCGCCTGGCCTCCAGCATGCCAGTTTATTATCATCACGGATAATCATTACAGAATAACTACAGAGGAAACATATATATGTCAATCAAAGGTTAAGAAACAAAACAAGAAGGAAGCTAGAGAGTACCTATTTGTGCAAGGGCTTGCAGATAACGCAAATCTGTGCAGACCTGTGGATGATACAAATCCATGAAGTGGAATATAATTGTGAGTTGAACTGCAGAAGGGATTGTAAAGAGACATTGTACAATATTCTTCTCCCTTGCTAGTGACCAAAAGCCAGCCATGTGAAGAATGTAAACAACATTTTATTAAAATTGTCAACTTGGAGCTGTGAAGGCAACGTAATGACCAATCCATCGACCCTTTTAAAAGACAAACTGTAGAAATTAAGACGCAGCGCTTTGCGTTTGTTTGAACATGGCCTTAAAGATAGAGTGGATGGCTGACGTCTTTCATTACTTTGAACAGCTTGCTGTTCTACCATCATCAGCCACGGAACTTGAGGAGCGCAATAAGCAACAAAATGACTGTCACGGAATTTACAGCAAGATGCACATAACACAGAATTCCAATGAGTACAGACAAGGTGCAGAACCATAAAATCCTCAGTATTCGATAATCGTTGCAAGATTTCAATCAAAGGACCATCTGGAAGCTCTTCCCAACAGATTTTCCTCACATTTCCTTCAATTTGCTCAGTCTTACTCTTCTTGCCCACCATATCATAAGCGTCCATCGCTAGCATTGTTTTACATTTCCAACAGAGTAAACTACATTTAAAGGACCTAAAGTATCCTACTATGTAGCAATGAAAGGGTAGCTTTAAGGACCTGAGGATCATTTCCCATCCACTTCCGTTAGTGCCACAAATATTACTTCATAAGTAGAATACTAGCCCACTAATTAAAATATATAAATAAAAAAAATTACCCAAAACCTACAAAAAAAAATTAGTATATCCTAATTATCACTTAAAGCTATGAATACGCAATAAGTGCCATGAACTCGTCTGTGTTGGTGGTGGTTATGTTGTTGTATTATTGTTGTTTTATCTGTCTTTGGAACTCGTCTGGGACTCTTGATGTAGGTCTCTGGGTGTATCCCGTCTTATTAATAATAATAAAAAAGTGCTATGAACCTCTAAGGACCAAGGGCATTCAAATTTAAAATGATAAACATGTAAGACTGATTTTTAAGAAATAAATAAATATAATAAAAGTCACTTAATAATGGTTATAAAGAGGATATATAGTGAATAATGAGTTTTAGGTAGACCTATTAAATTTTGATCCGACACATAAATTCCACCCATTCGACCATATTTTTCGAGGCCAATCCCTGATAATTTCAACCCCTCTGACCCCAACTCGAAATGACTCGTTAATTCAGGGTCGAAACTCGTCGGGTTGGGTCAAAGATAAATTAAGGATTTTATTAAAATATTAATATTGATATATTATGCTTGCAATAATAATTAAAAAATAATTGGTTTTAGTAAAATTACAAAAACAATTCAAAATCAATTTTATATGGAGGATAACTTATTGGGTCCTAATTTTTAGAACCTTTGATAATAGAACGAAAAAACTTTAAACTATTGTAACTTTTTTCCATTGCATGCGTCTCGTCGAGATAAGCGATTTGAAAAAAGAAATACGTCGAAATCGGAAACCCGAGCACGTGATCACCGTTTAACGTTTTTTCGTAATTTAAACCGATGTCCGCTAAAAACAGCAAATTTAAAATCGTTGTTATTATTTTTTTTTTTTATTATTTGTCATTTGTTAATATGTAAAAGAAAAGTTAACCCGTTAGTTTATTTTTCTTATCAATCGATAATTAGTTGTTATAAAGCGTCACCGAAACTCAATTACGATCAAATAATAATTAATTATTATAATAACCGTCTTCAAAACACATTGCAATAAAGAGATAATTATGTTTTACTAAATTTGATTGTGGTGCTAATAATAACGGCAAACTAGGAATAAATAGGGGTATAGCAAGTAGCTCATGGGCGTGATGTAATAATTTTGAAAAATATATGATAACAATTTTATTAAAGTTATACATTTCAATTATACGAATATTCTCCCGATACAGTTCATAAAAATCGTATCGAATGTGTATCAGCAAAATTTAAAATTGGATATACAATTTTCCGATATAATTTTTTTTTCTAAGCAAAATAATAAAAATAAAACATTTGAAAGTGGATAGACCACATATTTTTTTAAGTATCCGTCATTGTGTGTTATTTAGCTTTAAATGCTAATGATACTCCGTAGTACTACGTATTTAGCATACACGAGGTGTATGAAAAATTCATACACAACCAATAACATCGCAACACATGGCAAATTAGAGTTATCATTTATTGGTTAGTGTAGGTCGGTCGACAATGGTCAATCTTCAAATTAAAACTCAAAAATATTGTCAGTGGTCTTGAACCCATGACCTCCTTTAAATTGTACCCAAGACATTTTCCAAATTATTATTTATATTATTAACTAGATAATATAAATAACGGATTTTTCCCATGGTACCCTTGTGATTTGCCACTTTGTCTATGGTACCCCTCTTTTTAAGAATGTGACTATGGTACCCCTGAAATTCAATATTTGTGTTAATGGTACCCTTGTTGGGTTATGCACGTTAAATTAGAAGTAACGAAGTTTGATTAAGGCCAAATTAAATTTGGCGGGAAAATATGTTTTTTAACAATTTTATTCAAATATAAAGTTTGCACCAAATACCCCCGAGGTCTGCAATATACCATTTTCTCATTCAACAACTACTCATCATCTATTTCATATTGTAATACACATTCAACGCCTCCTCGTAATACATATCCATCACCATTCAACAGCTCCATTGAAAGTTCAATCATCCAACTAGTTATTCATCCATCCAAAAAATTACAACAGATCATATGCCACCAAGTAATTACAAAGTTCATCCACCCAAAAACTACAACATATGCATCCAAAAATTGAACCTCAGGGGTACCATAGATAATTTAGATAAAGTTTAAAACCGAATTTTAGTTATTGGTTTGTGTTTGTGATAAGGAGTATAAGTCACTAGGATAGGTGATTGGGATAAGTGATTAGGAAGTATAAAAGTCATTATATGAAGTTTTGACGCTCAAATGTAGGATAATAACGAAAATTGTAATGGCAATGGCACACCAGACACAAATATTGAATCTCAAGGGTACGATAGACACATTCTTAAAAAGAGGGTTACCAAGGACAAACTGACAAACCACAAGGGTACCGTGGGAAAAACTCGTTTAAAAAATTCAGAAAGTAGGAAGTAGAAAACTTGCACAATGAGTAATTCTGCAAAAACCACAGAATACTTACAAGATTTGCAGCCGTAAAATTGTCATTATCAATGCCAGAAATACGGGTAGCAATATGAGTCTCCTGGTGACCAAAAAAATTTATTTTTTATAAATGTACTGAGTATATCTGTTATCTTAGATGGACGTGACTAATTCAAAGAACATCATGAGATTGTTATAGAACTTACATCATCGTCTGTTTGCAGAAGATACAACCTATACGGCGAAGTAGGCGCTCTACCTTTTTCACTTTTGTTCAAGATGTAACACCAAGTGTGTATAAGAGATTTAGGAACTCTGTCACCTGTCAGTAGAGTTTTCAACTGTCCCCGACTAAGCCTATGGTGATCACTTTGGAATATGATCTCACTGTATAAGGACATATCCACAAAATTAGTGGCTTATCAATCCAAGTCAAGACTTCATATTTAACTTTCATCAGCTAAAGAAAACATACCTTTCATCGGCTTTCTCTGCAAATACAAACTCCAAGACGTCTTTCTCCATTTTATTCAAGTTTCCAGTGACCCTAATACTCCTCTGAAGAAAAGGAGAACGGAAAAATTCTGTTTCGATTCTCTTCTTCTTATCCATTGTACTCCTAGTTGTTGGTGGCTCGTTTTGGGGCAGCGAAGATATGGGGCTCAACTTCAATTGGCTCAACAACTTCGACCAGGTCTGCAAGATCTTCTTCAAGATTGATAGCCTTCTCACAAAATTCTTTAAAATGATTTTCGGGTGACTGTGATTCTGAGCTAAGTAATCGAAATGAAGGAGGGGTAAAATCGGCCGCTAATGGAAAGGAAGTAGGTGTAAACTTGGGTGGGGAGGGTGGTTTGAATCGTGGAGACAGACGAAGAGATAATGGTTTTGCCTTTTTCTTAGAATGCAAAGGCTCAAATTCTTGGGACTCAGAATCCAAAATGATAGGTGAAGATAACTTTGCCTTTACTTCAGTTGCTTTCTTCGTAACTTTACTTGTTTCAGGCCGTTTTCCCACGGCAACTTCTAACTTAATAAGAGCTGCCCAAAACTCATCTTCACTTTCAAATTTAAGTTTTGAAAACTTTTTAACTGGATCCAAATCATCACCCTCATCCTCATTAGAAACCGTGTCCTTCTCTTTCACTTTCTCATTCGCATCAACTTTGGTTTTTGGAATGTTCAACCCATCTGTTGTAGGTTGAGAGGAATATTGACATTCACTTAAAGCAGATACGAATTTAGCCATTTGTTGTACAATTTCAGAATCTTGACAATCCATTTTAGCAGCGACCAACGACTTTAAGAATTTTTCAAAGGCTAGAGCAAGAGTACTTGCATCTTCTGCCAACTTTTTAATAGAATAAATGTTCTTTTTAGAATCCGCTTCCTTTGTTTCAGGCATATCTGATGTCATATTGAAATTTTTGTATTCAACTAGACCCTTTACAAGACGAGGTAGAACACCTCCTTCTCCAAACCCAACAAACATCTCTTGCATAAGCCTAGCTTTGACATTTTCTTTGTTCCATGAAGCCAATGTAGGGAAGACACGAGGAACAAAAAAGAAACTGAAGGATACTCTATCAGGGTACACAAAAACAAACACCATGATAGGGCCTCCGAATGTTTCGTTGACATGATTTCTCCAATACTTAACCCCTTCAATAAACTCTCTTTGACAGAACTGCCACCAATTTAATGATGAATAGATGACCTATGTCTTAGACACTTAAAGATTCGTAACCTAACTCTAGCCCGTTTGACACCCATCAGAAATGCCGAGACGATGAATACAATAAAGTTCCTTTTAAACGCTTCCCCGCCCTCTCTTTGGCTAATAATCAAGTTTAGTATGTCCTTAACATCGACTTTTGTGGGATCTTCTTTATTGAACTGTTCCAACCATTTACTCTTTATCTCAAGAAAATCATCACTCTTGTCGTTTTGGGAAGCTATAATGACTTCATTTGCACCCATTGGAATACCGGTTGATAGATGAATATCTTCATCTGTTATTTAAAGTGTCCCTTTCATGTAGGAGCATGAGTCTGTGTTGAGTGTCGTAACAAGACAATAAGTAAGAGCTCCTGGCACTGTGTCCATCTTGAGATTAAGAAGCCCCCCAAACCCCATTCTTTTATGTCAGTCACTTGCTGTGCACTCAAACCACTGTTGATAAATGTCAGCAACATTTTAGGTGGCATACGTGTCTTCAAATAACACTGTCCCAAATCAACATCTTGAGATCTTTTCTTTTTAACAACTTTAGTAACAACAGCTTTCTCGTTTTCTTTGCTTGTACTTGCACCATCATTATACAGCAGCAACCTTTTCATTTCTTTAAATTTAAAACAATGATAAAGGTATGTATGTACACTGCAAGTTATGTGTATTTGGCAACTTAACAGAATGTAAGGTGATCACATAAAAGACATAATCAAGGTTTAGAATTGAACCACAAGATCATTAAAATGTTAGTATTGAGCAACAAGATCACAAATAGCAAGATCAGTAAGTTCAAAAATGAAGTCACAACCAACTATTAAATGTTTCTAGCAACTTGAACTACTGTATCTAGCAAGTTTAAGGAGTGTATTTAGAGAGATATGTATCAAGCAAATTATTTGAGTGTATCGAAACGTGAGATCAAACCCTAAAATTACAAACAAGAAAAGAAATACAAAATTAATTGCAATTTGGACAGAAGCACAACAATTTTAGCTTATATTCAAATTACAAGATTAGATAACAACTTAAGTTACACAAAATGATAAACGAAGAACTACATAATTATACAAAAGGTTCACATAATTATACATTATTACTACTGAAGCGTAACAAAAGGGCAGCTTGTAAACCTATGTTGAAAGCCCTAAGGAGACAGGCACGACATTGGTAGACAGTTTTCCAAACTTTGGCTTATTTCCATCAGACAAGGTAAATCAAGACAAGATAAAGTTCTACTAGTAAGTCTGCTACAATGCTAATTGCTTTGTCACGTGTCACAGATGGCGTAGACAAAGAATGCAAGAACTCATTAACTTGTGTAATTACAATATCATCGAGATCATTAAGATAGGAACTCTGATCTCGATTTTTTTGTTGCTGAAATTGCAGGATGACTTTGGCTGTCATATCCTCTGACATAAAACATTTGCATCTTTGACAAACTTCTCTAGAACCCCTATGAAAAATCCTTACACCATTTATATCATTTATATGCAGAGAGAGTTAGTATGCAACTTCAATACGAGGTGCACTCGTATGAAAGAGAAAGTGAGAAACAGTTGTGACCAATTTCTACAGACCATCGCCACGTTTGCCATATCTTGGTTACACTCAACTTGTTTGAATATTTTATTCATGAGATCTTGGTTGTTAAAAAAATTATGTTGGGCTTGATAGCAGCTGCAATTGAGTGTAACTTCCATTAACGGAGCAAATGACAAACACATAGCCTTTTTCATTATGGTTATATAACTCTTGACAAAAAGTGCTTTATCTTCATTTTGAATATCGACCATCAACCCTTTACACCAAATTTCCATAGTTGTCTATGTAAGCATAATCACCACAAAAATGCAATGAACCTATATTTTATCAATTTAACATGCATATTCAATCATGCAAGTTAATATTTGAGACAATTAAGATTAAATTCTACAACAAACAAACCCCTAACCAAATTCAAAAACGAACAACAAGACAACACATAGACTGTTTATTTTCAAGATGAAATTCTACAACAAACAAACCCCTAACCAAATACACATGGTAATGCTGCAAGATACACATACTATTACTACCGGATAAACACGATTTCTACTTTTTTTAGATTGCTAATTAGAGTATTATTAATAGCAAATCTAAGAATCTGAGCTGAATAAACAACAAAATTTGAATCATAAAATCAAATGTAACACAAAAACAACGAAAATAGGAAAAAATAAGGGTTAGAAAGGGGAAAAAGCATAGGGAAAATTAGGGTTAGAAAAGGGGAAAAACATACATAAATTAAGGAAGCAAGGAAAGAGTTGAAGAGCGGTCGCCGTCGGAAAGCAGCACAAGAACCCATCGCCTTCGGAGAGCGGTCGTCGTTGGTGATGAGATAGAGTTGAAGGATTAGTGGTGGTTAGTGAGAGTGTGAGGGAGTTGGTGAATGAGGGAACATTGTGTTTTAGATTGTCGGGAATCTAGATTATGTTGCGCATACGAATCCTCCACCTTATCTAGTTCAAAGGTTCGCACCGAACTATAAGTTCGTACCAGATCCGGACTATATATTATATATATATATATATATATATATATATATATATATATATATATATATATTTAGTATATAGTGTG
>JAOWBH010176753.1:0-10294 GCA_028566215.1 Silene coronaria
CACCTATTTACGATAACTGAGCATTAACTTTAGCTACTACGATTCCTAATAATCTTCAATATGGCTGTTTAAGGGATACTAATATCTGCCAACCTTGCAACTGAATCTCTACTTTTCCCTCTTAAGGGTGATCATAATAAGGGCTTGCGCGGAGTGAGAGCCCTGAGCTGTCTGATTCAAGCTCTGGGTTTAATGCTCAGGCCTCAGCCGAGTTAGTAACCACTTATGAAGCTTTTTAGATATTGATACCTTCCTCATTGATTCAGTTCTTCTTCTACTATATAGGACTCAGAGAATCATTGACAATCGTAAGATTTAGGAATTAGTATCATGTGTTGCTCTGCGTTCCTGGTAAACGACCACAATGGATGAGATTCGAGTAGAGAAACTAGTATAAGGTCACTGGCCACCTAATTACAGTAACTGAGGCCTGAGCATTGACTTTAGCTACTACGCTTCCTAATAATGAAGTGGCCTTTTATCTTCAATATGGCTGTTCAAGGGAAACTAATATTTGTGAACCTCGCATCTGAATCTCTACTTTCCCCCCTTTAATTTAACTGGTTTAGGCTGCGTCTGTTAGAACAAGGGAGCGGAGTGACTAGTGAGAGCCCTGAGCTGTCTGGGTTAATTGGTTTTCCTCAACTTAAAATTCATGAAATTTGTTTGTAGCTCTTGAACTCCTGCCTTGATAAATCATCTACATGATGAGTATTAAACGAAGAAAAAAACTCACAATTGCATGGATAGTGTCTTTTAGATTCTATACTTGATGTCAGACAACTTGAAGCATTGTTATGTTTTCCTTCTTTCTATGCACGATGACCATATACAGTTCACATTTTTTGGTGCCGAGTTACATAAAAGTACTTAATTGTATAATACAATTGCATAAGAGGTGATTGAAACAATTACTGACATTCTCCTATACTTAATGCTCAGAAACGTGAAACAGAAGAAAAAGAAATTCACATCTTTGGTCGTACACTCACAAATCAATCACTTCACATGCAGAAGATTGTCGGTTTTGGAGGTTCTATAATTTCGATAGTACCTTCAAGCATTTTTGCCACCTTTCCCATAGATGGTCTCATCTCCGGCTTCTCTTGCACGCACCACATTGCCGTCTTCACCATACGATCGACCAATTTAAAATGTACCCTGTCATCATATGCATGTTTAATCTGATGGTCTAAAATCATATCCATTCTGTTCTCCTCGATTGCCATATTGAAAGCCCACCTTGGAAAATACCACTCTTCACTAGGCATAGCAGTTAGTTGTACTGAATTATTCCTTACCCCACTCACAATTTCTAACAACACCATCCCAAAACTATACACATCAACCTTGGAGGTGATAGTCTCTTTTTTGACCCATTCGGGTGCTAGGTAACCTCGAGTTCCACGAATCCTTGACATCGTTACAATTTGTTCCTTTTTCCTGAGCTTAGATAAGCCAAAATCTGCAACTTTAGGGCAGAAGTCATCTCCTAGTAGTATATTTTCAGGTTTGATGTCGCAATGTAATACCCATTCTAAACACTCTTCGTGCAGGTATGCTATTGCCCTGGCCACACCTATGGCAATTCTGTACCTAATGTTCCAATCAAGAACTGGCTTTTGTTGGAGGTCCGATGAACCTATATCTTCATCATTTGACCCAGGAACTCTGCTGGGTCGGAACAGGTATCTGTCAAGTGATCCATTTGGTACATGTTCATAAACCAAAACTCTTCGGCCCTTCTCATTGCAAAAGCCCCATAAGCGGACCAGGTTGAGGTGGTGCATACGAGCTATGATCGTCACCTCGGCCCAAAACTCGGCATCACCGCCTGAAACATTTTTCAAGCATTTCACAGCCACTGGTCTGCCGTCCTGCAACTTACCTATATAAACATCACTAAACCCACCCTTCCCTATCACATTGTCATCTGAGAAGTTCATAGTTGCTGCTTTAATCTCACTCAATGTGAACCTTCTTGGTCCAGCTGTGGGCAGTAGGCCAAGTCCAAGTGCTTGGGCCATGTCCCGGTACTTGACATACCTTTTGAGGAATGCCCGAAATAAGAGTACCCCAACCGCAATTTCAGCTGTGAATAGAATGACTATGATTATTATGTTGCGGGCTGTCTCGTTGGAATCTTCAGGTGGGTTTGGCAAGCTGATACGAACTGGGCAAGTAGTTAAGAGAACTTCCGACATCCCAGTGAAGTTAGTTGGTTCAGTCTCTGACTTGTCCACACGTAGATAAAATGCAGTTCCTGTACCAGGGGACCAGTACCCGTTTAAGAGTTTGTTGAGATGGTGCACACAATAGCCACTACCATCGTACCTGAACCCAAATCCCAGACATTTTGGGTTTGACAAGCAGTGAGATTGGCAGTAGTCAAAGCTATGGACCTCTAAATCAGTTTGAATTGATCCATCTGGGTAGTCAACATAATCAAGGCGTAAAAACTTGTTAGTAGCTGTATCAACAATGGGTATCTTAGGCTCGCAGGAGTTGGACGTGGAGCTACGTCTAAACCCGGGTGGGCACACACACTCGTAATTCGATAAACTAGACCCGTTACTATAACAAATATAACCGGGCCCACATAACCCATGTATTTGACAAATGACAACTACCGCCAGCCAAACAGTCACCCATTCCTCCTTTTTCTGGTCAAAACTAAAGACCCTAAGGTTCCCATCATTACCCAATACAAGCCTCCTTGTTAGATTTTGTCCAAAATCTGAAGTAAAAAGCGGGCCTGCACCAACCACCTCGATCTGCCCATCAAGCCCAAGACTCGAAAGCCCATTAGCTAAAACCCAATAGGAGTCCGACTTGTTATATACCAGATTTTTCGACCCAGTGAACTGAAACATACCATTCTGGGATGTCAAAATGGTGTCATTCATGCTTTGTGTAGGTAGAATTGTATCGGTAGGGTGCTGAAAACTATCCCATGGACCGAACACCAGCTTACCATCATCCCTGAGACGCAATTGGGTCGAGTTATTATTGCCTGCAGGAGGTGCTCCAGGCCATGGGTTTGGCCCAGACGAGGAGCTGCCGTTAGTGAGCTGAAGCACACCTTTGGAGGTGATAGTCAAAGATCCGGTCTGTTTAACAGGAACATCCCATTTAGTTGACCACACTAGGGCATGATTAGAAATGTTGGCGTACCAAACAGAGAATACGTAAAGTTTTGATGAAGGTGTTAAAGGGTGAAAACCAGCAGCAAAACTCGAGTTAGGAGATAAAAGAGTAATGTTATGGGTAGGTTTCCATGGTGAATTTTGTATGGAGAAAGAAGAGAGAGTTAGTGGAGCAGATAGAGATGAAGAAATTTGGAGGAGAGGATGAATAATGAAGAAGAGGAGGAGAATGGTATATGACATTTTAGGGAGTTTGATGTAACGTTGAATAAGTGATGATGTTTACATGGCTGTCGGTTGCATTTTATGGTGATAAGAGACAAAAGAGTATTTTAATGGTAATTTAACTCATAGTACGAATTATGAGAGTTGACAAAAGTCAACAACTATTGGCAGGCTTGTAGACTATTCAAAGTCTGCTTGCAAATTTCTGGTTTACTACGACTTGTGTTTACTTATTTGTCTCAACAAAATAATACTAAGTATTTCAGAAACTTGAAGATTATACTCCGTAAATGGTGGTGGCTTATTTACCTGTTAATGAAAAGTCACACGACATCGATCAAGTAATATGAGTATATTCATCTTATTAAGTTAAGTGAAGTATAGTATATGAATGAGATAAAAGTAAAATACATAGGAAAAAATAACAGATTCGTCTTATATGTACAAGCGGTGTAATGCTTGACCCGTTTTAATGTTAAGATGGATACATCCGCTTTTAAGAGAGACTAATAAGTGACAATCAATGGAGTGGGTTGTTCAAATCTCGGAGAATTTGAAGTTGAAAACCCTGAGCCTGTTGTATAATTTATAGTAATACAAAAGTGGTGTGTATTGACGAAAAATGGAAAATGATGTGTGATGAAGTCAATGGTGAATGGAACTCTAGGCTCTAGGCTCTAGACCTCCAGTACTACCGTCCTTGACAATCCATCCAAAATGTAATTGGCCATTCAATCATTCATAACAAGGGATTTTATTGTCCTACTTTTCATTTTGGAAAGGATTTTAAAAATATGGTAAAATTACAACTCTAGGAGTATTTGTTTTCAACCTTATGTTAGTTGTTGAAATGTCTTGTAGTGAGGTCGTCCCATATACAAGTATACGGGAAAGCTAAGCTGCAAAAGAAAAATCGTTACATTGAGCCCACGACTAGATTTCATGTGGAATTATCGCTAATAGAAACTTGTGAATTGGATAAAGAAATTATTGGGAGGGAAAAAAAAAAAAAAAAAAAAAAAAAAAAAGTAAGCAAAAGTAGAGTGAACATCACATCACACAGAATAACAGACAAAGAGATTAACACAAAATCTCTTTGAAAGATTAAACATATCTCATTTCTAAATCATAATTAATATCAGACTCTATTTTGAGTCTGTTAGGTGTGCAGTGTGCTAGCCTCCAATAAACAAAAAAATGCATCATACAGAAATCAAAGGCCTAGGCAAATCTTCCATGTCTCATATACAGAAGCGATAGATTATGGATCATGAAAGATCTCGATCCGTCGTCATTCTTAACAGTGTATGGAGAGAACAACTCTCCCTCCGATCAGATTATAAACACAATGATCATTACAAGTACACGACTCCAGCAAGTCGTACTTATTATACACCATTTGCCTTCTCTGCGCCTTTTGGATCTCCTTGTTATAAACATCCACTAGATCAAGAACAATATTGACAGAGATGGGCTACTCTAGGCATTATGTAATTTTCGCCCTTTTTCCCATGTTTTTTTGTGTGCAAGATATTTACCTTTTCTTGGATTCACTCACTTAAGGACAATCCATGTAGAAAACAAGAGGGCTTTCTACACTGGAATCACTTCGGAATTTTGATTATCCTCGCAATGCAAGATCAATCCTTCAACATACATCGGTAATAGGCAGCGTAGCCACTGACAACCTGTTGAAATGGGGTCCTCAGGGGGTACAATCATGACGATATTCTCGTGGCGTCTGACGACTCCCATGACGCTGACAGTGCTTCCTTCTTTCACATACCTGAATGAGCAAGGAGGAATAATGTCATTTTGCTATCTAAGTACAAGGGAAAAGTTGAGCCGGGGAATCTACATGACAGGAGCACCAGGTGAAAGAGGAGTCCATACCCTTCTTTTAGGCGCATTACACGGTCATCACTGGATAGGCTTCTATCAGCTAACCATTGCAAAAAGTTTGGAGACAAGTCTCGCTTCTCCTTAGTTATGTCAGCTACAGTTGCAGGCTGAACAAGAGGAGTCACTTTTGCTCCATTACCACTTTTTACAAGCGCTCTTAATCCCGAGTGAAAGTCTGATACGTAGAAATCAGCTACATATTTCTGCCAAGTGAATAAAAGAGACAATTGGTTTCAAATCCAAGAGATGAGCATATATGAAATTTTCGTGTATATTAAATTGAACCAAAATAGTTGACACTAAAAACTACGGAGTACCATGTTCATCACAAGCAGACATTTACATAAGCATCTCTTGATCTATAACGAACCAGTAATACTCAATAGTCAATAAGCAAGAGAAGTTCATTTACTTGCAGGTCAAACTAAGTTAGTGATATTATATATCTCAACAGACATAAATTGAGTTCCAGAGTCGACAACAAAAAGATCCATCATTAAGCCATAATAGCCAATTATGGTTTAATGACGGATCTTTAACAGGGCAGAAACCTAATCTTCTCCAAGTGTACAAGTTGTACAAAGAATTCATTTAGCCAACCAGATGCTGATACAAAAAGTCGGAATGAGAGCAGATTAACTGACCTCTGAATGCCTGCTTCCCCATGAGAAGCAACGATGTTTGGGGTTTGCAGATTTTCCACCCCAGCCTTTATATTCATATAGTTCTGTTGACACATATACACATCGAGGTTCTCTCTGAAAGGATGATTCAAGAGGTATGCTGCCACAGGTAACAACCTGCATATAAATAGATAATGAACATCAATCCAGCTACTGAATAACAAAAAAAGAGCATCAAAAGAATAGCACTCAAGCATTTCATATATTATCAGTACATTCAGATATGATCAATTAAATTATCAGTTTCGATAAAGAGAAAATCAGTATAATTTATATTTCTAATGGAGAGTCAATACTCAAGACAGATATATTTTGGTTCTAGACTATGGTAGACAAAAGCAAGAATGGTTTACTAAACTAAGCCTGCTTCTTTTCATTGTGAAGTAGGCATTCGAGCAATTCTCGAAGCAATTTGCATTCTAAATCGTCCATAACAGCCAGTGTGTTTTGTTAACACAAGTGTAAGTTTGCGTACATCCAACCCCTTACCCCAACATTTGTAGCTCTTGAGATATTGGGGTAATATTTTTGTTTTATTGTATATCCAAGCAAGTATGATAAGAATGGATTCATAAGTAAATAGTATTCCGTAAGACAAGTAAAAGTAGCCTATAGGATACTAAAACACAATGGCATTGATAAGAGGTTATGTATCACTATTAATCTCATAAAAATGATGCATCAGTCTTATATGAATAAAGCAGGTACTAGAATGCTAGCAAGTAAATCCTTAGCACGCAAAGTAATCTGACTTACAAGATCACAACTAGGTTTCTTAGTTAATTTTCCAAAAAAAAAATATTTATTTTTTTGGAAAGCTTAATCCTTTTAAGCAAACGAACAGAAAGTTGCAGATCAAGCACTCAGGCATTATACCAATTTTGCATCAGAAATTTAGACTATAATAGCTGGTCATAGCAATAGTTGGGAGATGGTAACACGACTTGCAATGCCCAGTGCCTAGTCGATAACTACCTACAAGACCGATGAGCCCAAGAGAATCAGCACAACAGCACATATAAATATACACCAGTGAAGAAAGATACGGTGTTACATACAGGTCCTTTGGAATTCAGCACTTCAACGAAATGAGCAGTTACATGCAGGTTTTAGCAGGAATCAGTTTATTCAGTATATAATGGATACATCAATAAGTACAGTTGTTTAATAATTGAAGCGAAACTTATAGGCGTAGGCCCTAAAGCCTGGGCACTGCAGTCTGCACATGAACAAGAAGAGCCCATTTAGGCACGTAATCTATATTACTTTGACACTTCGCTTTAGTGACGTGTGGTGAGTCCGACACTCTGATACCTGAAGCAAAACACGGCACCACGCCTTAACACTTCATTTTAGACCAAAAACATGGAACTTCTTAATAAAATAGCCGCGTAGGACACTCCAACATCATGTCGCATCCAACACTTGTAGCTCACCTAAGTAATGTAGCATGAAATTCCTTTCACAATAGAAACCAACATAATACCCCTGCCATTAAGCATGATAAACATTATAGATTCCCATCCTCAAACACAAGTTTCTTGCTAAAACTACATGTCAACATGTGATTTAAACTGCTGCTCCACTTTGCTTAATCAGAACTCTAATGTCACATGTGACATGACTAAACCTGTCAACCTTTTAAACCTTCTCTTCACAAGCACAACACGAGACACTATTGCAGTATCCAATACTACAAGTAAGCATGTGCAGAAACTTACATTGAGGCATTCATCAATGGCCTTAATCACACTCCTAACCGACTCACTCTTTTTTTTCTCAAAAGCAAATATTTCCAAAGCAAATAAACCTCTCACCAGTCACCGCCTTTCTTGATTGGCCTTTTCACCCAATTGCTCCCTTCCACTGTCCTAATTGAACGAACTAAACTCGAAACTACAGTCAATCAATCAAGGTCTCCAATCTGCCCGCGGCTTCAAGTTCCTAATTAACAATACCTTGTTGCTACTACAACACAGACACACAAGCCACATATCTGTACACTAAACTTTCTACTAAAAAAAGACAATCAAAGGCATCATAATAAACAATAATAACAGTCACAAATAATTACTAAAAAAAGACAATGGCAGGCAGAATAAACAATAACAAGAGTGACATTTAATTACTAAAAAAAGACAGAGAAAAATAAAAAAGATATTGTTGGAGAAAACCGACCCCAGTAACCTTGACGAACTGACCATCAAGAGCACCACGAAGCTCAGTATCAGGAAACCTAGTAACAAACCCCAAAACAGCCCTCTTTTTCCAAGCATAATTCCAGGCTAAAAGCGCCATTACCGGAACCAAAACGGCGACAACAGCCACCAAAATAACAGGCTTCTTAACCGCCACCATGAGAAACACACCCACCAACAAACCCATCAAAACAAGTATCCCAAAAACCCACATTATGGCTTTAGACACCCTGACCCCATACCTCCCTCCTTTCTCCTTGCCCATATTGGTGACCGCCGCCCCGTAGACCATCTTGCCAGTACTGGGGGCAGGCTGGTGAGCGTCGAGCTGACCGGATCTCCTGGCGGGGGCGGCGGAGGTGGTGAGTGGGCCGGAGGTAATGAGACCAGTGGGTTGTAGGGTGACGACGCGGCCGGAATTGGAGAGGCGAGAAGGGACGGGGGGTTGTGGGCCGGATCCGGAGTTGGGCTGAGAGGGGTTCCGAGAAGGGAGCTTGGGAGTGGTGGGTTGGGATAAGGAGGATGAGGAAAGAGAGATGTCGAACATTTTAGCGAGTTCGCCGGACTTGGAGAGGTCGGCGGCGGTGTAGGGACCAGAGCGGGAGGACATGGTGGGAGTGCGGGTGGTGGAAGGGTGGTTGTCGCGGAGGCCGGAGACGTAGAGGCCGCCGCTGAGTTTGTGGGATTGGGTTCGAGAAGACATGATGAGAATGAGAATGAGAGAAGTGGAAAGTGAGAGAGTGAGTAGTGAAGTGAAGAAAGAGAAAGACAAAGAGATGAACAAAGACAGGGATGAATGAATGAATGAATGGATGGATGGTGTTGTTGATGATCATGTTAAATGACCATAATACCCCTCGTCGGTGCTTACTGTCTCAATGCAAGGGCCTTGGGTCGGGTTTTCTCCCCTTGTATTAATTTTTTCACCTTCTTTTCTATTAAATTTTTTTGTTTCTACTCCACTTCATACTCCATGCTTATGGCCAACAAATTTAAAAATCAAAACAATTGCCAGCTCATCTTCTAAATGAGCTTCCCCGTGGCCTTTTTAGTGACGAAACATTATTGCGTCGGACCATTCTCTATGTACTGAAGTATTATTCACCAAATAAAATATTATAATGTCTTAGATATAAAGAATATCGTTCTTTTGTAGGACACAAGAAATTTTATTAACATATACAACCATTTAAAATTAAGCTTAATTAATTATGGCAAATTCTTATTTTAGATAGACAATTTCATCTAAATAATAAATTAGGAATTTATGATCATTTTATGTCAAATATAACTACAATGGTTCAGTTCGTATTACAACTTATGATAACTATTTTTCAAATGAAAAGTTATCACATTTAGCTATAAAATGGTTTTTAAAACTCGTCTTATTTTTCCAGACAAAAATGACCCTTATGAAGGATCTGCTCATTAGCTATTAGCTATTCATAATATTTAATATACCCTTTAATCCTTTGTGCACATTTGTTTATCTATAAAAGAAAATAAATAAGAAATTAAGGTCATTAAAATTTCATTTATTCTACCAATAAATAATTCAAAACTCAAATAAGGTACTCCCTCCAATTTTTTCATCTTTCCATTGCTTTATTATATGTGAGGATGATTTTATTCAAGTGGAAAGATAAAAAAAAAAATTAAAGAAAATAATATTCTTGAGATAATAATTTTTAACAACTAAAATTGGTGTCATAGACCAATAATTGTGAATGGGAAGAGTATACACTTGAGCTAGTTAGTTGAAAATAGGATGATGACACTTTCTGCATTAAAGTCATCCTCTTTGACCTTGGTAGCCCTAAAGAAGGTGCACAATAACCCATACTCCGTATAACAATTCGACCCAAATTGTACTTGTCTCAACCTAAAAGGTTGTACTAACCCTATATAACTCGAAACGACTTACGATATAAAACCGACCAACCCGATTGTCACCTCTAGATATGACACCATTTGACTAAAACTTCTCACCACTTACATAATCAAATTAAGTTTAGGGATATTCTCACTTGTACCCCTCTACTTTTTCACTTTCTCACTTGTACCCCTCTTTTTTGGAGAAAAAACTTTGACTGACAATAACTCTTAGCTACGACAACGAAAAGCGGCAAATTTTTTTTTC
>JAOWBH010176774.1:0-10293 GCA_028566215.1 Silene coronaria
AAACAATTTTATAATTATAAGTTTAATTTTTATATCCAATACCACTCTATTACTATAATGTAAGATGCGCAACTTACCTTCGGCATAAGATAATTCAAGCGTATACGAATATAGTACACATGACAGTGCAAGAGTATGTTTTACTAAATTTTACAATACAAGTAAAAAGCGGTATAAGACAATAGTTCCGCGTACAAAATTAAGACCAAGTACAGAATGCCAAAATAATGGTACAGATACAGAACTTTAAAAAACGGGTATAATATTAATCGTACTATTGTTGTAATTTTAATTTTAAAAATGGTACAAATACAGGAATTTTAAAAACGGTACAAATACAGAAATTTTAAAAACGGGTACAATATTAGAAAACGGGTAAATGAGCATACTACGGTTCATTTGGTCCTACAAACATGTACAATATTAGTTGTAATATTGCTGTAATTTTAATACGTGGACCGATACGAAAATGACATATCTAACTAAATATAAAATGTCATTTTTACACAGTTTCAAAAATATCTTGTAGACAAAAAAACACAATAATGAGGCGAAGAAAAAAACTCGTCAAACTAAACTTACATAACACTTTCATAAAGATGTCTAACGAAATGCAACCAACAACCAAATAATCCAACTACATAATGAAACTAAAATTGTCTAAAAACATGTTCAACATCACATAAACTAGAGAAAATCAATTCTTCTTGTTTGCACCCTTTCTCTTTGCTCCTTTCGCTCTAACTACTCCTTTACTTTTCCTTGGTGGACTAATGTTACGAAATCTATTAAAACCAACATCATCAATACTGTGGTCGAAAGATGGCTTTTCCTTTGCTGTATTAGACGCCTCAATAACACGACCAACTAACTCGTCACATGAACGCATTATATCATCATTTTCCACCAATTGTGTAAAAGTGATTTCACCTTCAACATTACCAGCACTTCCATTATCACCCACTTCACCCTATAATAATGCACAAATACAATTTTAATAAGTACATGTACAAGATATAAAAAAGATACAAAAGAACAAAATAAGGATACTACATAATAAACTACAATTAGGGTCTATTAAGGTACCGATATAGAATTTATCAAAATAAGTACAAGATGTAAAAATAGTGACAAAAGAACAAATACAAGGTACTAAATAACAACTATACAATTAAGATTTATTAAAGTACAGATACAAAATGTAAAAAAACTTGTACAATTCGGGAAAATAAATACAAATTAACAAAATAAAGGTACCAAAAAAAAAAGATACACTTAGACTATATTAAGGTACAACTACAGAATGTATAAAAACTTGTACAATACGTGAAAAGAGATACGAAGTATCAAAATAAAGGTACATAACAAAGATACACTTAAAATATGTTAAGGTACAAGTACAACGTCTACCAAATCACATACAATACGTTAAAAAAACACAACATACCAAAATCAAGGTACAAATAAAAATCATACAATTAGGGTCTATTAAAGTGCAATTACAAAATGAATGAAAACATGTACAAAAAATAAAGAGGTGGTACAAAACAATATATCCACGTGCAAAATTAAGACAGAGTACAGAATACCCAAAAAATGGTATGAATACAGAACATTAAGAAACGGGTACAATATCAATACACTAACCAGTACAAAACAATATCCGCGTACAATATTGAAATCGAGTACAAAATACCCAAAATATGGTACGAATACAAAACATTAAGATACGAGTACAATATTGATACACTACCCCGTACAAGACAATATTCGCGTACAATATTGAGACCGAGTACAAAATACCCAAAATATGGTACGAATTTAGAACATTAAAAAACGGGTACACTATTGATACACTACCCAAATGTGAAAATGAATGTTAATGCAACTTAATGTACAATATTATCCGTGTACAACAGCAATGACAATGGAATACAATTATCCTCAATCAAACTAATGAAACCCATTTTTGGTACAATCAAACTAATCAGGACACGTTTTGAATGATGAGTACAATAATAATATACAATCCCACCAAAACACAAACGAAAGATAGTTCAGATCCGGATACCGTGATTAGATTTTCTTCTATCCTACAATTATACATGTAAAATGAAACATATTTTGGGTACAAAATTAAACATGCAATGTATATATTAAATTAACAACAAAATATAGATCAATAAGTGCATACCTAGAACGTTTTAACTTTCTTCCTTGGTGTCGGCTTCACGAGACTCTTCCTACTCGCCTTCTTCCTCATTCTGAATTAAAGATCTTCAAATTTGAAAGAAAATGAAAAATGGCGGAAGAATAGTAAATGTGAAATGGTGAATGGAAATTTTGGAAAGAATATTCATGATGAGAGAGAGTGACGGTTGAAGTTTATTGGGGAACTAATTTGACAAAATATTCACAAAAAATTTCATCCCCTATATTCTCTCCTAATTTTATTTTTTTTGTTTTTCTATCTCTTACTGATACTCGAATAACAGCCCTTTGGTATGTTGGTATGTTTTATGGGTTGTCTCTCAATATCTTATTGAGAGACGGTCTCTAGGAGACTTAATAACTATAGTAAATAATTTACCCCAACTAATTTAATTAAAAGTACATCAATGTCTTTGTTATACTCTTATAGTCTTTTATAAAATCGTTATACCGAGATTTACCCATCTAAAAATAAGTTTAACCAATTACAAGAAACATGTTTGTTCTTGGATTGATTTTTCCGTCACAATTTGAAACGGGTTTGATAAAAAAACTTGCCTTCTACGAAGTAAGTACAAGTATAATTTTAGATTGAACACAAAAACGACCAAATAAACCGAAATTCAAATCAGAAGACAAAAGCCCAGGAAATTATACGCAATTAAGCATCCGCAATCTCATACACTTTCAATTCCATTTCCAGAACGACAATGGCGTCCAAAATCACCTCCCAAATCCGCAACAAAACCCTAATTAACCCCCAATTCACATCCCAAATCCGCAATTTCGCACGATGGACACCCTACAAACCATCCCCCAAACCCAAACTCCATCAAAATCTCCGCACAATCAAAACCCTAAAATCCCATCTCCAAAACTCGTACCTCGTATCTCCCCTCCCCTGCCATGGCTTCTCCGCTAATCAATTCAAATCCCTAAAATCTCCTCTTTCTTCCGATCCTACAGCTGCAAAGATCGTCGTCGTCAAGAACAAGCTTGTTGCTATGGCGTTGCGTGGGACCCAGTGGGAGAAGCTGAGTCCGTGTATGAAGGGGATGAACTCGCTGTTGTTTGTTAAGAAGGAGGAGCTTGTGGGTCCCGCGTTAACTGGGGTTAACGCTAAGGTTAAGGAAGGGAAAATGGAGTTTAATGAGTTTACTGGTGGTGTTATTGATGGAATGTTGTTTGGGCATTTGGATTTGAAGGTTTTGGAGACTTCGCCGTCGAGGGATGAGGCTAATGGGATGATTCTTCAGTCGATTTTTGGACCGTCTTCGACGTTGATGGCGGTTTTGGAAGGGGTTGGTTGTGATGATGTGGCTGCTGAGGGTGAGAGTAATGTGGGTGGTGAGGCTGCTGCTCCTGCTCCTGCTGCTTAGGTGGGTGGTATTTTGCGGAATTGAGGTTTATTCACTCCGTCCCAATAATTTGTTTATCTATGATTAAATTGTTTCGAGGGTTTTTAATGTCGTGTTTTTGTTTGTTTTTATCTTCTATTGGTAGTTTTGATGTGTTTTTTGATGCTTGGTGAACTATTTAGGTGTTTAGATGTATGTATTGACGTGTTTGTTTTGTTTGATTAGATAGTTGATGTTTGATTTAGATGAGCTTCTTATCGTATGTGAGCTAATAATGTGTGTAATGAAATTCGTAAAATGACGGGATATCAAAAAGTGTTGGGACCTCACGGAAATGAACAGAGTCAGTGTGAAATGCCCAATGTTCATGTTTGCTGACGTTATTAGTCGATGATGTTGTAGTAATAATGGTTGCTCTCTGAACAAAATATGGGAGTTATGCCAAAGACGAAGGTAAATAGGAAGGTATGTCCCGGGATTCATCTCCCGTGTCATGTCGGGCTCTTTGTAACTACTTTCATACGTACGGCATTTATGCTATAAATAATAAATATTCGATACGCAGGTTCTCTACGTATTGCCGTATTGATGGAGTTGGTTACAGAGGCCTTTCTTCACTCTCAAACATTGGCAAGAAGACGAGTCAGTCTATAAGACGAAAGCATGCAATGTTTCAGAAGATTTCTACGTTGCCCTTAGAATGGTGGCTTGGACGTGGCGTTCCTAGCTATGTGGATGTGAGGTGTCGAGATATAAGTTCTTAAGGTGAAATTGTGGGGGTTATAATGGTGCTTCTTGAAAGAAATGAGGTGTCTATTGACTTAGCTAACATGGACTAGGATGTATGAACTTAGTTTTATTAAGCTTTGTAGAAACCCATAGATATTCTTGGAAATTAAGTCTTAATAGTAACGACCAAAATATGCACTATGATTTTTAAGAATGGGAGTTTGTTGCTACTTCTACTTCATTCCTGAAATACGATGCCAATATCAATATTACAAGGTTCAGAAGCTTCTATGGTTACCTTTTGGTTTAGTATTCTACTTGCCAAGGAGATGTTGGGTTTCAGATTTGGAAAAGCTTGGGAACATTGTTTATGTTTGTTTTTATCGGTCATTGATGCTGATTTTGTGAGCCTTGATGATCTACTTTGGCATGGATTAGAAGTTTAGAACTCATCATCTCAGCAAAACATTACTTGATGAACTAGTAAAGGGGTTGGGTGTGACGAGGTGGCTGGTGAGGGTAAGGTTATTAGTTGAAATTGTGGAGACTAAAGGAATGGATTAGAGCTCATCTGCACAAATGTTGGTTATTCTGTAAAGAAAAGAGATCTAGTTTTATTAAGTTGCATACATTCTTTTATTAGTAGTGAAGACTGAAGGAATCAAACTTTATTGATAGATATATATATATACTTAAAACTTCATTACTGACACACGCTTTCCATATCAATATTAAGGTTCAGAAGTTTTCACGGTTAGCTTTTGGTGTAATATTCTGCTTCAATATATACATACCAAGGAAATATTTGTTTCAGGATCTGGAATAGCTTGGTAACATTTTGTATGCTTGTTTTTTTATTGATGGTGGTGATTTTTGAAAGCCTTATTGATTTACTTAGGCATGGATTACAGATCAATAGATCATTGCTTAATCAACGTTACTTTGAAGAGGGTGCTCTTAAATGTGGCTAACTGAATAAGTTCGAACATAATGGCACTCCAGTTAATGGAGTGCTATATGAGAAAGGCTGTTCTGATATATCTGTCTATTGAAGGGAACATTTCTTACTGGGTTGTGACTTGTGTAGGATTTGCCCCTTGATTTTATGCTGGAAAGTTTTTCCTGTTTTAATAGGGAACAAAAGCTTACTGTTTTTTTTTTGTCTTTGAAGCAAAATAGCCTATCATAATGGGATATATTTCCACTGTTTTTATTTTTTTGATTATTTCCACGGGAGATATAGAGGAAACGTCCCTAAAAGAAATTTCATGCTGATCGCTGACTGTTCATACCCATTGCCCAATGGCAATAGCAATATTGCCAAAATATACTTTGGCATTAGGCATATCCAGAAGTAGCGGAATGTCTGCAATTTATGACTCGGTATTCATAGTGTGTTATCTATTTTGGTAATGTTGGTTGTGTACTTGTAATTCAGTCTGGAGAGGTTGTCCCTTGGTTTCATATTAGAGAAATTATGGCGCACTTTCACACCATTCATAATAGGTAGACAAGTAAGACAACTACTTTGCCAAGCTAGACTTCTTTACAAATACAGTCTAAATCCATTTCTACACCACTCTAACAACAACAATGGCGTCCAAAATCACCGCCCAAATCCGTAACAAAACCCTAATTAACCGCCAAATCACCACCCAAATCCTCAATTTCGCATGATGGACACCATACAAACCATCCCCCAAACCCAAACTCCATCAAAATCTCATCCCATCTCCAAAACTCCAAACTCGTATCTCCCTTCCCTGCCATGGCTTCTCCGCAAATCAATTCAAATCCCTAAAATCCCCTCTTCCTTTCAACCCTACTGCCGCAAAGATCGTCGTCGTCAAGAACAAGCTTGTTGCCATGGCGTTGCATGGGACCCAGTGGGAGAAGTTGAGATGAATTGGCCTTTGTTTGTTAAGAAAGAGGAGCTTGCGCGTCCCTCGTTAACTGGGGTTAAGGCTAAGGTTAAGGAAGGGAAGATGGAGTTTAATGAGTTTACTTGTGGCGTTATTGATGGTATGTTGTTTGGGCATTTGGATTTGAAGGTTTTGCAGACTTGGCCGTGAGGGTTGAGGCGAATGGGATGATTCTTCAGTCGGTTTTTGGTTCATCGTCCACTTTGATGGCGTTTTTGGAAGGGGTTGGGTGTGATGATGTGGCTGGTGAGGGTGAGGGTGACGGTAAGGGTGAGAGTAAGTTGGGTGGTGGGGGTGAGGGTGAGGGTGAGGGTGCTGCTGCTTAGGTGGGTGGCATTTTCCTAGAATCGAGGTTTATTTATGTCCCAATCATTTGCTTACCTTTAATTAAATTTTCCGAGGGGTTCTAATGTCATTTAGGAAAGATATAATTGCTTTGACTCATAATGTGAAACGTTCTAATAAAGAATAAAAAAACGTAACAAATGATTGAGACGGGGGAGTATTACTACTTGTTTGTGTTATTATTGTAATTGTGTTTTTGTTTGTTTTTATCTTCGGTTGGTATTTTGGATGTGTTTAGTGAGAAATTTCTTACTGGGTTGTTACTGACTTGTGTAGGATTTGCCTCTTGATTTTATGCTAGAATATAATGGAGAAACCAACTATAAGATTGATAAATGTGGTGTTGTATAGAATGATTATAATTACAGTGAGTGCTAATCTATTTATACAGAAACCTAGCATCTAATTTAGGCTAATATAGGTGCCTTGAGTAAGAATACATCCTATAGTCACAATATATGCAATTATCTGGAATATATGTTGCTGTTTATGTTGAGGTATCTTTGGAGGTGGAAGATATGGAGGATATCGAAGATATTCTGTTAATACGCCCCCGCAAGATGGACGTTGCAGACAGGAGTCCAATCTTGTCTCGTAGTTCATGGAAGCGATGCTTGGGAAGTGGTTTGGTTAGAGCATCGGCCAGTTGGTCTTTGCTAACGATATGTTGTACACGAATGCGACCAAGTTGAAGCTGTTCCCGAACAAAGTGACTATAGCAAAATATGCTGAGTGTGCATACCCATTACACAGTGACTATAGCAAAATATACTCTTGCATTAGCCCTACCCATCATAAAGTAGCGGAACGTCTGCAATTTACGACTCATTATTCATAATGAGTAATTTATGTTTGGTGTTGGTTGTATTTTAGGCCAGTGAGGTTGTCCCTCAGCATATTAGAGAATTTTTGGGGCATTTTCACACTGTTCGTTATAGGCAGACAAGTAAGATAACTACTTTGCCAGGCTCAACAAATAAGTCGTAATACAACTTGATTTAGACTGTAAATTTACGCACAGATATATATCATGTGTGCATAAATTTGTTTGCTAAGCATCATTTGGAGCTGGTTAAAGTGTGGATGCCTGATTTCATTTTATCTGTGTCATTCTTACACAGATACTTCCTACTAGATTGAAGAGCTGTCGGGGGAGCACTGCACTATCAACAGTACAACAACAACCTGTCATGGAAGACGATCACTGTTACTAACCTTTTCTGTTCACAATCCTATAATATACATTGTATTTTCGTCTTTCAGTTAAGATTATGTAAGCAAATTATATTGCATTGTGAGAGGAACTAGCTAGGGTGAAGGTAGCAATTAGCAGTTAGTTGGTGCCGGTGGTGTACTTCACAACCTTTGGAAAAGGTAGGAGTTAGTTGCCCGGACACAATAATACAGGTCTCGGATTAACTAAAATTCTTTTTAGATGTTTTGTTTTTTAGCCTGGTTGGGTTAGTATCATAAAGTGTTGGAAGATTTGTAGTTTTCAGTAACGATTTTTAGCCCAATTTTATTAGATTTATTCCATGGCCGCCAACATATCAAAAGGTTGGATAAAATTTGATGAAATTGTCCCTTGGCATTTTGCTTGGTTAAAATCTATCAGTTGACTTGTTTTAGATTTTAGATGAATATGTTTGTCCTAACCAAACAAGTGACATTCATATAAAGTTGTCATAATTCATGTAAAATTGCGAACTAGCAAGTTTTTATGTCAATTTTCTAACAAAAATTTTTCGAATTTGGTTAACTGTTTCTAGTAGTCATGGCGTGATCACTCAGCAACTCTTAACTTTGGAATGACAAAGTCGCTGACCAATCACTAGCTTGATTAATTACAACCATAATCAACCTTCTTGACAAATATTTTTTCAAACCCATCAACCATAACCGTGAACACCTCTTCTGAAAATGCACATGGCAATAATGCAACTGTAGAATGACAAGTCACAACAAAACTAAATTGCCTCGGGACACACGGATAAAATAGAGGTTGAAGAACAAGTGGGTCAAATTGGAGCTAGGACGCAAAGATTCATGGTCGAGCGTTTGGAAACCGCCGGAGAGCAGGCTTAGGATGGTCACTTCTCCGGCGGCGCCGGAGGGGAGGTGGGAAGGTCAGTGAAGGCGGTGGTGGTAGTAGATCAAGGATTACTTAAGGAAGGAAGAAAGGTAGAAAGAAGGGAACTCCCCATAAAGATACTCCAAGGGTAGCACAAGTTCCCCCTTCTTCTCCTTTACCTAAGGAGCAAGTGGAGCATTCAACTTTTTTTCTCGAGAATACTAAGGTGGTTCCGGAGGAAGTTGTCTTCCAAATTGATAAAAAGAAGCGGATTATCCTCGGATTCCGCTGAGGTTAGTAGGTTATCTGCTGTTCAGTTCCAGTTTATTGCGGTTAAGGAAAGTAAGACCACGAGTTGTCGATAAAAGGTGGATTACTCCCGCCGCCGAGCTCGTGTGACCCAAGCTAATGTTCATGTGAGAAAAAGATCTTCCGTTTCTGTCGAATATCCTCCTTTTCTTTGCAGGTACACCACGACGAAAGCTGCATGATAGTTCCATTTTATATAAACTTTTCCTCCCCTTCATTAGCTCGATTTCATGATTATTATCCACTCTTAGAAGTGATTTTAGGAGCTAATATCGTCTTTGTAGTATTTCTCGTACTTTATTGTCATTTGTAGGATTTGGGTCGTTTCCACGTCAAATCCGGTCATTTGGAGGAATGCCGAGCAAGGTGAAGCTATGTGAGACGAGTATTGGAGCTTAAGATGACGTGCCAAGCACCTAAGAGAGTTCCGAATCAAAAGGAACAAGTTTCAAGTCATACCAATCTCGTATGCATAAGTTACAACGGATTTACGATGCCTTGTCTAAAGCCGTTCGCGACCCCTACCCCTTGGGGTCATGCTCAAGCTCAATATGGAGATGAAAATATGCTCAAAAGTTGATTGTCACGACCCCTATCGGGGTTGGTGACCCCGAACACTTGGGGTTACATGATAAAGCGAAAAGGAGAGCAAACAAGCATCGGATACCCAAAGATCGTGATTGGCGGCCCCTACACCCCGGCGCTTCATATTCTTGTCCGTTATTATATATTGCAAGCGTTACTTCGTGTTTTGGATCTTTCATTTCCGTCATTTCCTTATGCTTTTAGGGTTTAGAAACTTGTCTTTCATTACAATAATTCTATCATTAACATTTAGATTACTTGTTTTACATTTGATTTGGGTTTTAATCGAGCAATTGTTCATCCTTTTCCTTGTTCTTTTATTCAAGTTCTCAAGTGGTATTTCTCTTTCCCCATTTTCATCTTGTTTATTTTAATTTCAATTTCATTCTGGTTATTATGTTATTGTTATCATCTTATATGCTAGTTAGTTTGTTTACAATTATGTGCGAGTAGTTCCTTCATCTAGGGGGCGGGGAAGCCATGTATAATTAACATATTATAATTGTTGGATTGGGATGTTAAAAAAAGTTTAACAAAATTAAGTTAAATTCAACAACTTTAAGTCCAATAGAATAGGGCCTAAGACCAATGAGGTACAAGCTAACATCTGATTATTATATTACTTCAACTTGTTTGATTAATGTAACAACCCGGATAAAATAATAGGAGAAATAATATAACAATAAATAATAATCAGAGTATAAGTGTATAACTCCAATAAATAGGTCGAGGTGGCGGAAACACCTGACCAAAATCCGGATCG
>JAOWBH010176785.1:0-10292 GCA_028566215.1 Silene coronaria
CCAATTTTATGTTCATTTTATTTTGCATGCATGTTACATAGATCAATTTGATAAAAACAAATTAATTTGTAATTTGTAATATTAATTAGAGGAGTCTAATTAAGGTCTATGAACATTCACTTTACCTATGACCAATCGGATTATTCGGTCTATTTCCGAATCTGCAACACCCAATACTACCTTAGTGACCAACAGTTTGCCGAGGCCCTAGGCATAGCCCCTAGGAGTAAGAGTCGTCTTGATGACCTTCCTAAGAAGATGAAGGGTACTAACTTTGTCGGTTATATTAATGAGAGGGAGAGTACCGAGGTGAGCGCGATGAAAGCGTCCGATGTGGAGTATGCGGACTTGCGCATCTTCCTTAGGCAATCGACTTACCTCCTCTTTTGGAGGGACGATGTGAGTAAGCTCAAGTCGTGGGAGGTTTTTTTGCTTGGCTCTTACCTTAACCCGGAACGGAGGGAACCCTTCCGTTTCAATCCTACTTTGACCATCGCATTGGCTCTTGAAAGAATGACTAAGCCGGTGAATTGCACCTTAGATTGTGGGGCAATAGTCACCCGGCTGGCAAAGACCGTATGTGGCTTTGTACCGGAGGAGAACGATCGGGTCGTGTTGGATGAGGTGCCCTACCTAGATTTAGACTATTTGAAGAGCATGCATTGGATATCGGACTTACCTGGGGGAGGGTTAGCTTGGAAGGTATAAGGCTTCTTACATATAAGGGTTCTCGTGGCGGAGGTAGTCTTGATACCCATTGAGCCCCTTGAGAGAGCAAACATACTTATTAACCCACCACAATATTACACCATTTTTCGCGAGCACACCTTCGACATTCGTGAGGTGAACCGCCGCCATGCTCGTGCCACCTCTCCAACCCGCCTTCAGACACTTAGAATGGACCGTGCGCCTTCACCACCACTCGTCCGTATAGCACCTTCCCATTCTAGTGTGTGTACCGAACCCCCGACCGACCTTGGGTTTAGATCAAGATTGGCGGAGCTCACTTCCCGCATCAACCGTGACCTTGCCATTGGGTCGGGTATTAGGAGTCGTTGAGCTAAGGGGCGGCACCCTTGCGCCCTCCTAGTTTTTGGACCCACGCGAGAGAAGAAACCGGTGTCTTCCGTGCTTATGGTGTCGAGCCTAGGGATTGGGGAACCCGGACTCCTCAAGGTTATGGACACCTACTCAGATCATGGGCGGGGGATAATTTTGCTAGTGGGACCGGTTTCTTTGGGGATTGGGGTGAGGGTACCGGAGGATGGGAATAAGGAGAAGAAAGCCATGTCTATGGGCAAACGGGAGGATGGGAGCAACCCTTTCACCAACCGGAGCAATAAACTTGGAGGTACAACCCGCCGTGACAACCCGTGGAACAACTAAAGTCGAGTTAGGGTTACCAAAAACTAGAGGAACAAGGGTGAAACTACCAACCCCGTGATCCCGAATGGTGGTACAACGAACAACATTAACAATCTCACCACCACCACCACCAACAACAACAAAGTGACGATGATGATAGCGATGATCCCATGGTGGTGACCGGAAAGGAGATCATATGCTACGATTCCGATGGCAAAGGCAAAGGAAAGGGCAAGGCAAGTGGAAGTGTCTTCGTTTTGAAGATGTGGTCGGGCATTTCCTGGAAGCGATCCCGATGGTAGTTATCGAGTCATGGATTTTATGTGATGTGAGTTATTGTTAGTTGTTAGACTTGGAGTTTGTATAATAAGACTTATGGTTGAACTTATCTAGCATAATGTATTGGTGACCTTAAGGCCATTTGATTGTGTAGGGATTTACTTGATTAAGTAGATTTTCACCACCGATTAAAATCGGTGAGCACTCGGAATGGTTCCTTGATGGATGTTGTATGCTTTTGTTCGAGTGATGTGCAGTTACCAGTGGACACTCGGCCGAGTGCTTCTTGCACGCGACCGAATAACCGTCAACTCAGCCGAGTGACTCTGTTCACTCGACTAAGATACTTGCCTTGACACCAATTTCAGATTCCTGTCCGAGTGGCACTCCGCCGAGTAACTCTTCACTCGACCGAATGATGCTGAGACTCAACCGAGTGTCTTGTGCTGGACCCCATATGTGATTTAAACTGTTTTAATTGTCGAGTATGCATATTTGTGACGTGTTTTCAATGATTTTTTGCATAAATATATTTGTGAATGACGTGGTTTGACATGTATAATTGATAATTGCAAATTGTATAATATTTATATGGCAAACATGGTGAATATGGTAATTATCGGATCATTTACCTACGAGGATGGCTATTTGCGTAATCGAAACACGTTTGTTCCGTCAACGGAAGTGGTTATGATAAATTGACGTGGGTGTCTCATGTACGAGATTCGTTTTATTGTATACGTATGTAGACCATAAGAGTAATAACGATAGTATTAATTGAGTATTGGTAACCATTAGTACGAGTACCGAGTGCTCGAGTACGAATAAAAGACTCTTACAACGTATAGATTAGAACGTTGGAATGCGATTATTTTCGTATGTTATTAATAGGTATAACACGATCGATCTAGATGGTTAGCGGTTTGAACTTCGAGGCAAAATTCTCTTTTAGGAGGAGTGGATGTAACATTTTGGAATTTGGGAGAGGAATTGCGAATAATGGAGCGAGAAAGTGATGAGTGAGTAAGGAAATGATATGTACGAAACTTGGTGAGGGAGAAAGGAAGCGAGTTATACGAAACGTTGGAAAGTGCGAGTGGATTATAATAAGGTTTAGTGAGGAGACGTTGGGGTGAGGAGACCTTGGGGCTAGTGATAGAGTGGGGCGAACCTCGAGGACGAATTTCATTTTTAAGGAGGAAATATTGTAATACCCGGTATTATTAAGTGGATTAAGAATGCTAATTGGGATAAGTGAGTAGACTCTTAGGCTTAATAAGAACCATATCGATCTTGTATGGAAATAGAATGACCAACCGACTGAGATCCAGTGGACCAAGTGAGGGTCACCCGGTCGAGTGAGGAATCACTCGGCTGAGTGGGGTTTACTCGGTCGAGTGAAAAGTCACTAGGCCGAGTGACACTGTGTTAGTCGGGTTTTTATTTCATCTTGGATCCCATTTCAACAACCTTATCTCTACCAAAATGATCAGACACCAAAAATGTTAAACGGAGTGAAAATGTTGAACCTTCTCTTTTGTATCTCATAAAACAAAATATTAACAAAAGTAAATTTTATAAAGTATAATTGTTAAATTCTCCAACATCCTTATCTAAAAAACCGCGCATTTGCGAGGGATCTACACTAGTTAATACTAATTAGTGACAAACATATTATCAAAACCGAGTAGGGAGAACCCTACCTCTTGGAAATATTCAAGTATCAAGCAATACACTAGAAGGGCTATTTTACAAAGTCTCCTCCTACATATAATTAAGCAAATGCTATCACAAGTACATCCTAAACTATTAATAATACTAATTAATTTTAATTAAGTCCTTTAATTACCCCGGACCCTAGTTAAATTCTCATAATGCAAAACCCTCATAAATTCAAGGTTACTCACTAAGATTAAGAAGAGAAAAGAGTAATTAATGACTTATAAGGCAAAGAAAAGAGGAATGGTGGAAGATGGGCATAAGATCAAAAATGAGATGGGAATCGAGGATAAGATTTTTGGGATATTTTGGAGACTTTAATGTTTTTGAGAGGATTATGAAAGAGTTTAGGGTTGTAGGGGAGTAGAGGATTCTGAAAACAAAGATTTTATATGCCAATACCCAAGACACGAGCCCAACCTGCAACGGTATCAGGGCCCAAGCAATCGATCGAGTGCACCGAACACTCGGTAGAGTGTTCCAGTCACTCGGGCGAGTGACACCCAACCAGAAACTTCCTGACAAAACGCCACTCGGTCTATTACTCTGCTATACTCGGCCGAGTGCAAAGTTATAAAATCTGGGGTATTATAATCTTCCCCCCTAAAACGAACTTCGTCCCCGAAGTTCACACCTGACTCAAACATGACCCTTTGACCCGACTCTCTAAGGCCCAATGGTGCCCCAAATGGATGTTTCTACTACCCATTGTACCTCATGTACCGAGACAACTAATGACTAACAATACTATTAAAATAAGGTAAACTCGCTAAATAAAGGAATTCTGGCACTTGCGTACTCGCTCCCACCCCGCTAAAACCAAGGTTACGGCCTCGTAACCAAATTCATACATGTTCAAAAAGATTAGGATATCGTACTTTCATGGCTTCCTCGGCCTCCCATGTAGCCTATTCTACTTGCTGGTTAGACCAAAGCATCTTTACTAAGATCGTTTCTCCATGCCCTATCTTTCTCACCTTCTGGTCTAGGCAATCCTTAGGAGTCTCCACATATGTTAAGGCGTCGTCTATCTCAATTGTTTCCACTTTAAGAACGTGGGAAGGGTCGTTTACATATTTCTGTAACTGAGACACATGAAATACATTGTGGACTCGCTCAAGTGTCGGGGGAAGTTCCAAATGGTAGGCCACTTCTCCAACCCTATCCAATATCTCATACGACCCGATAAACTTTTGGCTCAATTTGCCCTTTTTCGAATCTCATTACTCCCCTCATGGAATAAACCTTGAGTAGTACCTTATCCCCAACCATGAATTTGATGTCGCTTCTTCTCAAATCGGTATAGCTCTTTTGCCTATCTTGTGCCGCTCTCATTTTGTCCCGTATTATGTGCACATGGTCTATCGTGTCTTAGATCATTTTGGGTCCTAACAAAATGGCTTCGGTGCTATCCTCCTAACATATTGGGTTAGACGTTTTCTTCCGTACAAAGCATCAAAAAGGGTCATGCCAATGCTTGCATGATAACGGGAGAACTTAATTAATTCTAATTTTTCTTACTAGGTACCTTATAATTCCATGACACAAGCTCTCAATATATCTTCTAAGGTTTGGATCAACCTCCCCGTTTGCCCATCCATTGCCAGGTGAAAAGTCGTGCTCATCTTCAATTTGTTACCCAAGGAGTCTTGTAACTCTTGCCAAAATCTCGAAATAAACCTAGAATGTCGGTCCGACACTACATTCTTCGATATTCCTTGTAGCTTCATCAAATTCTTTCGGTAAGCATTAGCCAATTCCACTTTGTCCCAAGTGTCCTTCATTCATTGGCACAAAGTCGGCCGAATTTGTAAGCCTATATATGATCTTCTCAATCAGGTTATTACCCCTTTAGGTCCTTGGAAGTCCCACTATTAAATCCATCGATATAGACTCCCAATTCTATTCCGGCACATCTAGAGGTTGAACCTCCCCTTGAGGTCTCTTATGCTTATCTTTCACTCTTTGGCATGTGAAGCACCTTATTACGAATTCTGCCACTTCTTTCTTCATTCCAACCACCAAAAGGTCTTCTTGAGTTCTTTATATAACTTGTCACCGCCCAGATGCACCGAGTAAGGTGAATTATGAGCCTCTTCTATAATCTTCCTCTTCATTTCATCGTCATTTGGAACGCACCACCTCCCTTCAAACCTAAGGCTACCATCTTCATGTAATTCAAAGCTCGATGTTTCAACCCTTTACACGCTTTCTTCCTTTCTTGAATATTAGGATTGGTTACTTGTCTCCCTCGGATTTCTTCATACAATTCGGGCTCCAAAATCAAGTCACTAATGACTCTTCCTTTTCGAATCATGTGAATGCTCATCTTCTCCATTTCTTCTCTTAGCTTCATCATAGACAAGGCGGTACACAAAGAGTACACCGATTTCCTACTCATAGCGTCGGCCACCACATTGGCCTTCCCTTCTTGGTACACTATCTTCATGAGTGGATAAGGGATTTTCATCCACGCGGGTTTTCATAACATTTTGGAGTCGCAACCAATTTTAAGGTAAATTGGAAACCATAGAGATTGGATTCGTGTGCGGGTACATGTTGGGAAGCTATTTCAAACACCCAACCCCGCCCATTGTAAAAACCGGCCTCTACTAAGGACTATGATGGATATTCAAATTGACTACAAAGGTATGCAAGTACAAACATCTTCTTACCCTAACATGTGAACTTCATTCCTAATGGTTTAATGCATATAACTATTGTCCAAGTGATTTAGCATGAGAGGTTCATTAACTATTGTAGTAAACATTCACATATGGCTTGGGGGAAGGGAAGCAATTGGGCACTAGCTATTACAACCCAGACGATTCTCGTCGACTCGAATGCGCAAACAATTGAATTAAAATACAACTCGATCTATATACAATTGTCTAACAAACGACTCAACTCACACTCCTATCAAGGCTATATAAAACGTGCCAACGACACGGTCATGGCTCACATATACTTCGTCCTTGACCTTATCATTGCTTCATGCACTCACTTCGATTTAATTAGTTAAACTCTTCGATTTAATTAGCTAAAGCAAAGGTTTTGAAAAAACTTTTGATACAAAATAACAAAGGGACATACATGACCCTTAATCATTAAATTACATTGACCTTGGTAAAACATTCCCACAATTACAACAAATAATTACAATGAAAATTGAAATACATTGCGATAATTAACAAAACCAATAGATCGTAAAGAAACAGAATAAAAATCAAAATTGAACAGTTCATAAGTCTGTTGAATTTGTAACAGGTCGGACCAACGAACAGATCGCTCGACTGTTTGATCTAATTACTTATGCTGCAAACTCGTGAATCTCATTCAAACAAATGATCAAAAACTTCCTCTTTAATAAAACCAACATACTCAAATTCATCGATCTAACACAACATGCTCGACAAAACACAAATCATGGGAACCAAGTCATACAAGAACAAAGTAAGATCAATTTCATTAATCATCATCAACGATCTCGAAAATTAACTATAGCATGTGACTTAGACAATTCTCTTATAAGCATTAAAAGAACTTAAACAGTCAAATAAACATCATAAACATAATTTCAATCAATCTAACATGTGAATCATATCATCGTGCAAAATAGGAGTAATTATAATCCTAAATAGGTCAAGAAAACGTGTGACATATGAGAACAATATCAACAATCAACCTAACATGTGATTTAAACAAATTATTTCATAATCTAATTAAATCAGTTCAAATTCTTTAAACAAACATGCGAATTAAACCAGATGATTCATTATTCAAACTAAGCAAAGTAAGACATTAAATAGCTTGTGAATTTCATTCATGTGATTAGTATATCATAATTAACATTAAAGGTTTCATCTTTATCGATTTAGGACATCTATCTCATATATCTAGCATGACAAGCTCATAATTAAACATATTAAAAGCATTAAACAAACTAAAACATGTGAATAATATTAAACATGCTAACTAACCAATTAAATAATCTATTTCATAGATCTAAACATGCATATTTTATAATTAACAAATTAAAATATGTGAAATTGTTCCAAATAAAACATGCTAATCATAAATCAATCAAATTAAACATGGTAGCATACTAATAGTATCATAGATTATTCTAATCCTATCAACACAAAAATCCACAATAACAATTGGTCATCCATCGACCTCATAATCATACATAGCCCATTATCGATCATTCATCATAAGCATTCATAAACGATAATTAACAATATGTTATTAATTAATGATAAATAAGTGATAAATAATGCGATAAAAACGAGTAAAAAGGAGAAGAAGAAGAGGATTTTTGCACCCTCAACTTACATATAGTTTGGATACACTCGGAATCCCGTATAAAAGCTTGAATTTGAAGGTACGTCGTTGACGGTTTTCAAACAAATCAATTTCATAAACAATAAACAAAACAATTTGATGTTTTCAAATTCCAAAATCACGGTTTTAAAAAGCTTTGCGAGGCAGTTTTCAAATTGCAATTATGACATCGTTTATTACTCACATTTCGTTCCGAAAGATGTTTTGGAATCCATGAACTCCAAATTTTAATATAGTAGCACAAAACAAGAACAATAATACAATTTAAAAGAACGAAAAACAAGCGACAACAAGTGCTGCCCGAAACAGGAACACGAGTGACGAATTGAACAAATCGATGCTCTAAACTTCATTTATGCTCGTGCTTGATTCTAAAGTGTTGTTTTTGGGTATGAGAAGAGTCTAGGGTGATATTTTACGTGATTATTGATGGTGTTTTTCTAGGTTTTTTAATTAACTCAAAGCTTGGATGTGTTGTTGTGTGTCCTTTGTGTGAATGGCTTTTGTATATGTAGTGGAAGGCTCTAGGGTTGCTTATAGCTCATGTATGGAAACAATATATCATAAATATCTTGCTTGGAAGAGGAGCTAATGAATCAAGTCGAGTTTTGGTAAAAGGATAGGTTAATTCGGTTTTTGGAAGAGGAGCTAATGAATCAAATCGAGCCAAAAGATCTCGTGGGTGCCCATGTTTTGAAGCGTGAAAACAGGGGGGAATTTCGTGGTTTTGGGTCGGTTTGTGGGTGGACTTGGGACACGGTTTGTGTCTAATATTTGGCTAGGATCATTGGCTAGGGTTGGTGAGTGAGATAGGCTTTAAAGGAGTCGGGTTTGAAGGTGTTTGGGTGTTGAAATTGGGCTGCCAAAACAGGGGGGAAAAGTCGGGAACAGGCTGTTTTGGAGGTCAAATTTGGAGGGGAAAAAGGGTAGGTTTTGTGGCGTTTGAACCTGAGTTGTGGGGATGGTAGAGTGGGCTAAGGTCTCCTTGAAAAATCGGTCCAATAATCACACAATAACGAGCTCAAAATCGCTCTCAAAACGGGTTTGGAAATCATCTCAAAACCATGATTTTTCAAATCGAATAAATGCGATAATCATAAAACCGTCTCAAAACTTCTCATTTTTGACTTTTCAAATCAAAATGCAAACTTCAAAATAATTCAAATAAAAAACTTTAAATAATTTATTTTCAATAAATTGGGAATAAAGTCGAAAATTCAAATTAAATCACAAACATAAAAATCAATGAAATAAATTTCATTTATTTCTCACATATAAAAGTTTAAACTGTAAACATTAATAAATCGAATTAACAAATCTAAATCTCATTTAAATTATTAAAACCGTCAACTAAATGCCACTTCGCGTTGCAATAGTAGATTTCATTAATTAGTCACACCAATAACATACATGTAGCTAACGAGCCGATCATAATCACGACTCCAGAGCACCGGCGGGTCGTTTATAGTCCATTAGACTTTGTGTACATTAACTCACCAGCCATAAGCTGAGATCATACCTGAAACACGGTTCTGGATTCCTTTGCTCTCATCGTCTTTCGTCTTTGGTCATTACCCTGTCATTCATCTTTTCATAATCTTACACGAATTGTGGGTTGAGGCTTATCGTTCGGCGCCTACGTATCCGTTGTGACGGAATCAAACCCACGCCGTAGTTCGGCAAACGTTGGCCTTGGCATCCTGCAGTCTCGGCCCTAAACATCCACTCCTTACTGCTCACTTGAGTATCATCATTTTCATTTTCATTCATTATTTGCTTTCTGCTTCATCGGTGCCCACTTGGGCTGTGTTGCATCATTTCATGGAGTATCATCATTAATTGTATTTCGCTGGGAATAAGCTCACATCATCATTACATTCTGCTGAGGAACAATTCCTTTCTTCTTAGCATTTCATCACGAGTTACTCCATTGGGGATCATTTTCTTGGTGGATATCCTCCGTTCATCGTTATAATGGCCTCTGGAGCCAAAGGCGAAAAGAGCCCCTAGTTGAAGCGTACCTACTAAAACCTGGACATACATTATATAACATGTAATTATTATAGCAACATTTGAACATCGTTTGAAAACGGTTTGACTGCCCGTACTTTGAATAATAGTGCATCATTTTTGAAATATTTTTTTTGAAATTTCAGATTTTCAAACTAGCTGAAGGGTTGTACGTGAGATGTACACATGACTTGCATTTTTCAAATGCGACTCGGACACTCTGACCCGTAATCAACATCGGACATTCTGACCCGTAATCAACAAGGCCGTAGCCAGCTAACTTAAAAAATAAAAATAAAAATCCGTAAGTGTGTACGGGATTATAATTCAAACAATGAGTCGCTGGGGATAGAAAATGTAAATTAGCCATTCCGACTCGCGAAACATAACATAGTCAAACTTGATGTGAAAACAAAAATGGAATCTCGTAGGCCCGGCTAGCATGCGCTCGAAGGTCGTGTTCGGTCGGTTTCCTTTCTTCCTCTTCCGGCATGTTTCTGTTGGAGTGAGTGTCCTCAACAATAGTGCGATCACATCGATGATTTGAATATCATTGATAAATCTCAATTAAGAAT
>JAOWBH010176807.1:0-10291 GCA_028566215.1 Silene coronaria
ACCGTCACTCATTTCCGTCTCATGCACACAAATTTTGTTGGAAATAATAATTATAAAGAGAAGGGCAAAGTTGAAAAAGTTGGAAATGAAATTAGGGGTTGTATGAGTAAAATAGGGGCGACAATTAGCAATTTTGTTTCTTCCTGCAGTTCATACTTCATTCCCCAACACCCTACACTGCTACTTAGGTAAACACATTTGCTCTTTCAAATTTCAATCTTTTCATTCACCTTGTAATTTGCATTTTAATTGATGCTTAAAATGTCTAATTATCCTTTAAAATCACTGTTTTATTTCCTGCAAATCAGGCCATTAACAACAAAAACATTAAAACCAGTAGCAGCAACAACTGAACTGTTAATATCAAAACCAAAAACCCAGAAAAAAAATGAAAAAAATTCTTCAGAAAAGGAGGAATCTGTGATTACCCTTTTGAAAAAACATCATTTTACTGATACCCAGATAGCTATTGTTGGAAAAAAGTATCCCAGGATTCTTAGATGTAAAGTAGAATCAAATCTTGAGCCTAAATTGAAGTTCCTTAATGAAAATGGATTTGTAGGTAGTCTTTTACCTGAGTTGGTTGTTAAGAATCCATTAATTTTACGGTGTAGTTTGGTTGATCATTTAATTCCGAATTACGAGTATTTGAGAGAGTTGATGAAAATTGATCAGGCCGCTAGTGTGGTTGTTGTTGTTAGGAGGTCTACATGGATATTGACTTCAAATGCTAGGAAGATTTTACAGCCTAATATAGAGTTTTTGGTGGGGGAAGGAGCGCCAATGAATAGTATTTTGAAACTGTTAACGACGCAGCCTAGGTCATTGCTTTATTCTGTTGATAAGATTCAGTATGGGGTTACGACTGTTAGAGAGTACGGGGTTGAGCCGAGTGATAATATGTTTATTCATGCTTTTCGGGTGGTTATGTCATCAAGTAAGTCGAATTGGAAGAAGAAACTGGGAATCTTTAAGAGTTTAGGGTGGTCTGATAAAGATATTGCGTCTACCATGGCACGTGATCCACTTTGTTTGGCGATGTCGGAGGAAAAACTGAGGCGCGCCTTTGAGTTTTTTGTTAAAACTATGGATCTTAAACCGGAGTATGTGATTAATAATCCCAAGCTATGTATGTATTCGTTGGATAAAAGGACTATTCCAAGGTGTAAAGTGGTTTTGGCATTGAAAGAGAAGAAATTGCTGAAAGACTTGAATATGCCTGCATTAATCAATATGAAAGAAGACAAGTTCACTAAAAAGTTCATACTGAAACATCCAGACCATTCTACGAGACTTTGGAATCTCTACCGGGGTGCTGTTCCTGTCTGATTATGATGTAAGTCCATCTAAAGTTTAATTCTATTCAAGTTTTCAAGTATATATGTTGAAAGCATTACTTCGTAGTAGTGTAATGATTGTTGTTGAGTCTTTTTAACTAAATGACCTTAATTTGCGTATAGATAGCATTGATTCTTGTCAGCATTCACTATGCTTATAATATTTACCAGAAGGATATCTGTAAGCTACGTGCCATGGTTACCAGAAGGAAATCAAGTTACCCATGGTTTGAATCAGCACTATTGACATGATACATCATACGAGACAGCACATAATATAGATTTAGGTCATTGTGTATCGGTATCTTTATAGTCCTATTCGAGTAATCTGATGGATGCGAGCCCGTTGGAACTGATCAAAGGACATGATTAGATAAAAAACGGTCTGCTCATCTACTTATGCGACATGTTTAGTTTCCTTGGTTAGTTTGATGGATTAGCTGACGTCTTTTAGTGTTGTTATTGAAGAGAACTCTAGATTCGTGATCCTTGATGACTTGCCAGTTGCCACCGTATACATTATGGCTAATCTGGCTTTGATTGAGTTGTTCTTGGGTTTCTTTGCTGGAGATGATCTTTAAGGATAGACAAAGAAAATTAGCATATTGTTCTCAAATTGTTTGTTTATGGAGTCACAGACCATAACTCTAGATCTTGAACCATACAGCGAGTATAGTTGTCAAAAGAAAAAGAAAAAAACAATGCTACTGAATGCAGAATAGTTTATTGATGTACTATCAGCAATCAATTAGGTCGTGCAATCATACAAATACATTTTTTTTGCAAATCTGTCTGACTGTCTGTAATGGTTAGGGCTCTTGGAGGCTTAGATAAGCGAGGACTTTTTATTTGTGGAGTCTTGGAGGGTTGAGCAATGTATCTTGGGCGGTCGTTAGCGTTGAAGAGTGTGGCTGTAGAGAAGAGGGTGGGCGTTAATAGGCCCCAATATCTTGGATCTGCTGTTGACCTCTGAGGTTGTTTGTGGTGTGTTGGTTGTTTCCGGGAAGCCAATGAAGGAGGTTATTCAACAGAAAAAGGACCTTTCAGGGCTACTCCATATTTATATATCATCAGTAACATTTTCGCTTTTGAATAATGTTGGTGGTTCTAACTTGTCTCTCATAGTTCTTTTGGTGTTCTTCACCAATTACTAATTAGTGTATGAGTTCAACTACTGGGTAAATGAGTCTGCCTCACACTTGTAATGTGTGAGACGATCTTCTAAGAGACTAACTTCTCAGTTTTTAGGCGACTGATATTGTTGATCGGAGTGTGTCTTAAGTAAAAACTAAAAAGTGTCTAAGGTGTAAGGAGAGATTATCGGTCAAAATCTGGTGTAGTTTCCTGGTTAATTAACTATTTTCTTTTTTTGTTATCGATTTTTCTAACCCCGTGCACTTAAGGCAACAACACCCCCACCAGGCCACAACAACCACCGGAGCATTAATGTAAAAATGATTTGGGATAGCTGACATGAGCCATCCTTTAAAATCATCACACACCAGTTGCACACGTAAAATGTAAATGAGAAAAAAGTTCAGGAAGAAAAGGGAGCGAAAACATGATATAGAGCTCATGTAAGAAATTTCGTTTTGCTAATTGGTACTCTGTGCTTGCTAAACACTTGAGGTTGAATTGGTTCAGATAATGGTTCAACCACTTATAATAGTTCGGAAACAGTAACATTAAAAGATTCTCTGGTTGAACTGAGTAGACGATAATAGCTTTTAAGAATTTCAAGTCAGCGTGGTTGTAGGTGGTCACAGTTCGAGATTTCCCTCTATTATCATTTCCTTGTTATACTTTGCAATTTACTTTCCTCTAAAAGTAATGAATCATATTTGTTTTGACATAAAAAATAAGATGCATATGTCATGTTATTTCACCCCCGGTATTGATCTTGGCTTCAATCCTGGTTGTGTGACTAAGCCACATTAGAAGAAATTTACCAGCTCAATATATCGGAAGAACCATCTACGCTTTCCTACAAGGCTACAACTAACTGCCAATTTTCTGTTACAGATCGGTGAACCATTAAATGGAGTGGCTGGAAACTTGGGAGCTTTGGCGTTTTGGCTGGGCGATATAATTGCATTGCAGGGAGGATGGTAGATAAACGGAGCATGTTTCATTTAGTTGATCGCAAATTCTTGTTCCAGCCTATTCTCGTCTGAAACAATAAGACGGGGTTTTGTGACCATTTTAGTGTTGCAACTTATTGGTAACTTTTTTTTTTCCAAAAGAGGTCGCATTTTACTGCAATTTTGCTTCTGAATTGTGCATTTACCCTTTGTGGACTAGGTTTAATGGCAGTGTAACAGTGTTATGAGACAATGTCTATTGGTGCAACTATTTTTTAGACCTAAATGTTGTTTGTCATCTAATTAACGTTTTACTTTCATCCCTATGATTAATAGTCTTATTTTGTGTTTTTGGTTTTTTTATAATTTCCGACCTCTCTAGTCTCTCGTGTTCCCTCTTCATTTTAAGTCGCCAAATTTTTTTCTTTTTGTAATGGTCAATCATTTTTCCTCGAAAATAATTAGACTAGATCGACTAATTGTAGGTGGAAGAGGCCCGAAATTCATAAATTTATAAGTTGTAAGTTGAAACATAAATTCATAAATTTATTTGTATGGATGGAATATATAGAGATTTAGGATATACAGAGTAGTACATCTAAGTCTTTAAGTAAAATAAAAATCCTATTACACGTTTCTGCACCAATCCCGTCTACGTCAACGAGTAATGCTACTAAGTACCGTACTAATCTTCTATTTTCTATGGTGGTACATTTTGCTTCATTCAATTGATATTCAAAGCGGTTATACAACTCGCTTTATTAAAAAAAAAATGTAATGGTATTGGAGGGTAAAATTTATACAGAACTCGTATTGAATTTCATATGCTAAATCAAATATCTCAGGATGTTGTAGCGTGAAGCAGCGATCTAATAATCGCTTCAGGCATCCCATTTGCGAGTGAAAACATATGCCCAGCGCCAGGTATCTCATGATACTGAATCCATTCAAGTTTTTCGGCAATGTACCTTTGCAGTGTTACCGGGACAAGAGCATCATCGTCACCCTGCCATATGTGCACTGCTCTGTTCTTGTCTTGTATTGGGTTTGAGAGGTCCATTGGACTGAAATCCCATTTTCCAAATCCAATTATCATGTCTCGGTGGAGGGACTCGTACTTGCCTTGTTGAATCACCTGCGCCTGCCAAAAAGTAGAGGTTTCCATGATTCGCAACAGAAGAAATCCAGATTAATGCCAAGCTCTTGGCAGCCATAAAATGCTAGGCAAACTTGCAAAGTCAATGACGGAAACTTGACTTTCTATACTAGTGACTGGTGGTTTTTCGAAAGAAAGTAAAAATAGTTAAGAGAAGGTCAAGACTTACAACTAGTGGATACGTTCTGAGTAACAAGATGTAAATGTAAGTTTATGAACAATGTCAAATTCTTGATTATCAGACGCTTATTTGCTAAACTTGTCCGAAAATGTTTCAACTTTCAAGTGAGCTTACCCTGTGTTCTGCAATGTAAGGAACAGAAGAGAGAAGTCGATAATCCTGAGCACTCAATGCAGCCTTTCCAGCAGCAACACTTGAACCAGGAAAGAATTTTTGAGTGTTCCACCAGTAAGTTAGCCACGGAATATAGTGAACAACTCTTTGGGCCCACTTGTCCTCTGGGAACTGTTTATGAAAAGCTTCTTCCGATAAGTTAGCCGGGAATCCATCCCACCAATAATTCACAACTGGTGCTATGAGTACTGCTCCTGCTAGCCTGCAATGACATCCCAACATAGATCACCGTGATATAACTATAAATTTCATTTTCAGAGTAGAACCACGAAGCCCTATTCCGGCTAATAACATTATCATCGCATGCATGCTTATACTGATTAACCAGGAGACGAACTATACATTGTACTGATCTAAAATTCATGTTATTACTCCCAGTGTCTTTCCGTATTCGGTATCTTATATAAAATAAATTTTTAATTTTGGGAGTAATTCTTGAGACTAAATACAACAAGAAAATATAAGAGTTGCATCATTAGGACATCTTTCTTGCTGCACTAGCGAATATGGGCTTTAGTGGAGTTTCAAATTTCGGCACCTACAGGTACAGTAACTGAAGCTATATAAGCAACAACTATTAGTCATGGGACTCATGGCTACAGGTAGCTCAGTGAAACGCAACTAGACCCGACATAATATTCTACACTACAATCATCAGTTAGTCGCGACTACAGGTAAATCAATGAGGAATACGACTATACGAATAATGAGTATTTACATCAGTTTCATACGGTCTAATACAAGCCTTGCTAATTAATCTTAATATGAGAGCATACCTATGTGGAATGTACTTCAAGGAGCCCCAAACAGTCTGCCCACCCATGGAAAATCCAGTCAAATAAAATTTGTCACCGAGCTTTAACTGGTCAGCAAGATCTTCAATGTCCCGAGTCATGCTCTTTAGTGTTCTGTTTGGATCAGGATCACTCTCTCCATAACCCGGCCTATCAAAAGAAATTATGCACACTCCCAACTCTTCAAAAAATTTCTGAAGTTGGACAATAAACCAAAATCTAATGAATGTCAAACATTTTCAACTGAAAGTGATAAAGCTTCCCAAATAACACGAGAACTGATTTTGTGTGCTCAAACCGATACCTGAGGAAGTCTATACGCAATCACAACATCATGCCTAGCATTACCAAAACCATGAACAAATATGATCTTATGTTTTGCATTCTCCCTTGGCACCCCAATCTCTTTATATGCCAAATACCTTCCATCTCTTAGCTTCACCCTTGGTGCCGTTATTCGCGGGCCACCCGGGAATCCACATAACCGTGGTGATGGGGGGAGGTGAGACTGATATATCCAAGTTGCAACTATAACTGCAAACAAGATTACTGCAACTTTTCTGATGCGTATCCTCATTTACGTATAAACAAAATGACCTGCAATCTAATCAAAGCATGTCAATACTGAAAATCTGAAACTGCAATACAGTATACATAGAATAGACAAAACATAGTTCTTCCATTTTTGATACGCGGAGATTTGAGCTAACTCAACATCGGTGCCATTTACTAATTCCAAGTATTCAACCATGGTGACCTAATATTTGAGTCAATTATGGTGACCTTGGGTTCAAAGGGGCATAAAGTATAACATAAAGTCAAATTCCGTCTAAATTAAACATTTTTCCTACAATAAAATGCAAACAAAATACTAAAATCATACTTCCTCCTCCGTCCGAATCATTTGTAAAATACCCCTCACAAATAATATAGAAGGTAAACAAATGACCAAGACAAAACAAGTATATTGATATTACTTCACATAATTTTGCAAAAATTTATTCTATTTTCTTATGTTCTAAAAATACTAGTAATTTAGATAATATTCCAAATGATGGTAATGTAACACTCCAGTTACCAAAGTGAGCAATAGCTTAATCATCAGATCATACCAATTAGTGTAGCTCATCGCCTCGACGTGCAATTAGCTTAAACATTAGGACAGCAAAGTGGAAAACTTTCCTTTCCTTTGCTATTTTAAATCAAAATTTATGATCATTTCAACAACTGTAATTTTTTTTCCAGAAATGCATGAAATGATGAAAACTACCACCTTGAACTAAAAAGTTGTTAACTTCATATGTGATTCATTTGCTATTGTGATTCAACATTCAATGAATTTAAGAACATGATGCATATTACTGTAAAATAGTCGATATAAACCAAGAAGCTACTCCTCCCGTAACCAATTGGTTTTATGATGGAACCGCTTATGAAATGGACTATTTCTCCTCGTTACAGGTGTGGCCGACACCCTTTTCATAGATTTACATTTAACAGATGGGCAGATGAATATAAATGAAAGCAACAAAAAAAAATTGACACCCAACTCATTTTATCAAGAACCATTGAGCAAAGAAGAATCAAACCATGTATATACTTAATTAACTTAAACATGATTCCGAACTATAATTTTAAATAAAATAAAGGGAGGGAGAAATCATACCCAATAAAAGTAGATTTCAGAAATGAGGGTAGAAAATTGAAGGAGTCTCAGCAAGCAGAGTTTCCCACAAGTTTGATGCTTACTGAAGGTGGAAGTAATATCTTGTTTTCGTTCTAATTATTTGTTTTTCTTTATATTTACTGTGACGGGTATTTTTTAACTAAATGTAAATGAATGATTGAAACCAGAAAGTATGAGTCTGCTCAAGAGTCATGGCATTTGTTGAATTGTTGTGTGTACTAAATTGCAAGTTTTGGTAATATTGTGATTGTGATTGTGATTGTGATTGTGATGAGTGTAATAATAGTCAACAACTAAACCAGACTTATGAAATGTTTTGGAAGTCTTGTCATGTTTGGTAATTGGTATGGGCAATCTTGCCTGTTGGTGTATAGCTACTTACCTAATACTTGGAGGAAGTAGTATCTGCAGTGGGATCCAATGGGGGGCTAGCAGCATAGGGCTGGGGCGCTCGCCTTGCCCAGTCCGTCTTGCTTGTGATGTCTTACAAGCCTCTACCACTTGTCCTTTTGTCCAACGTCATAAGTTTGTGACGGATTTTTGTCAAGTTAGAATTTGTGTCGCCTCTATTGACAATTTTTTGAAATGTTTAGTTAAGAAGTTTCGGGTTTTTTTTGTATCATACAATATTTACTAGTTATTATGAATTAAAATTTTACTTTGATTTTAAATCAGGTTTTTGCTAATGACTTACCTTCCTTTATTTCACAATTGATGGCTCGATGCTTATGTTTTTCATAAACTAAGACCATACGCTGATATGCATTGGCCATCATTTACATAAAATGATGTAAGAAATAGTAAAGTTGATGGCAAAATTGGCCCACATCAATGATCACTATAAAATGTGATGGCGATGACCATCACAAAGTTGAAGGTAAAAGTTTACCTTCAACTATTACAAATTGTTTTAAGCAATAGAAATTAGGCATGTGGCAATGTGAGTGAGGAGAGAGGTAAAAAAATGTTTATTTTTGAGTTATTTACTTTTTAATTAAAAAAATATTTAAATAATTTAAAAGTTATATTAAAATCTTAATTTTCATTTTCTCTACAAATAGAGATCACTTTCGATAATATTTGATTTTTTTTTTTTTTTAAATGAAGAAGTTGGGAAATTATGATAGTTCATTGATGTGGAGAGTTTTTTTGTTAATTTTGATGATGAGTGAAAAGATGATGTGGATAGATGTATTGGAGAAAGAAATGATAAAAAAGAGTAAAATGATGGAAAAAAGATTCATGGATGCGGATAGTCCATGGGACAAGAAAAAGGCATTTTACGGTTGTTAACGAGCTTTGTATTGCGAAATAAATGAGATAAAAGATAACAACTGAATTTCATTCGTTTATACTTTGTACACAAAATCTCACTTGTGACGGAAGGTATCCGTCACAAGTTAGTGACGGATACCGTTTTCCCTCACAAAAAACTCATTTAGGGTGAGTGGAGAAGCATATGGGGGGTCCCTCCCTTTGTCCCCTCTATCCATTTCCTCTCACAAACTACCCGTCTTCAAATTCGACTCGTCACAAGCAAGACTAATTGATACTTTGTATTGAGTTTTGAGTAAGGATATGGCTTACGAGTATGGTTCACGAAGAGAGTACGCGTGCTTGATGAGAGGAGTTGTGCTATTGTAAATGTAACTATAGGTCACAAGCTTGTGATTAAAATTGTCCGTCACAGATGAGAATGCTGGAATAATGGCTCAAATATCCCACATTGAAAAAATACTAGCTAAGTTATTTTCTTGTCCCATGTGGGAAAAATCAAATAAGATTTATGGATTTATAATGTTCCTTTCTACTTCCCTATTTGAACTTGTGACTAGACCTTTTATAGAGGTTTGTGGGTTCAGGCTGGGACACATGCGCCGCCTCGTCGGGCACGGGCTCTGGTTCTAGAATAAAATTTCCTTTGAGGTTTTATGGCAACGTTCTTGGTTGTTCTTCTTTGCCTACACCTAAGTTGCAGCGGTTGTATTAATCACGTGGGTCGAATGCCAATGAGGTCGTGTGTAGAAGACGGTGCATATTTGACTTTAGGACAATGACCTCAAGTCACGTCACAACCTTCTTTTTTTCCAGATAAGATCATTCCTTTACTTATTTACAGTATTTGCATAACAGAGAATTTGTGCTACGTGTCTAGTTGTCTTAAGGTGTAACACCCCACCCTACCGAGGAGCCTTCCGTAAGACCTTCCCCGACAGGATGTGACACTACCATCTCGGTTTACTGAGGAAGTAAGTATCATAGTAACCATAATGAAACATAGTTACAGCAATTACAATAATTACAGCGGAAATAATAAAGATTACAAATCTACAACTATTCTAGATCAACTAAGTTAAGTGAGACTCCATCGATCTGACTCGAGTCCGAGCACTCTCCAACAGATCCCAAGCCAAGCCAGCTACACTATCACCTGCAAGTCCGAATATTCACCATTTGTCGGAAATATCAAATGAATCACAGCAAAACACATAAGAGAAAAGACGCACAACATCCACAACACGTCAGTAATCAGTCAACCACAAAATATACAAGGCATAGTAACACAAACAGTATCCAACAACAACCATCACCAACTCCACCATCTCCAATCGGGCACCCATCGCAACAGGTAACTCGCGCCGCCAGTGGGGGACCGCAGCCAATCCCCACCTAAGCCCCGCTCGACGTACGAGCGAACCCACTCCATTTATATGCACATCCCTCTCCATGATGGGAGTGACGAGGGGCGGAAAATGGGTAAGACCATCTCCCAACGGCCCCACAAACAACATAAGGATCAACACCTCCATCATCAAATCAATCCACCATCACAATATCAATTACACAGACAATCAAGAACAACATAAAAACCATAATGAAA